>SSNQ01034628.1:741420-787832 GCA_006942095.1 Nothobranchius kuhntae
GAGGAGCGGGGAGGCGATCCAAAGAAGGTCACAGGGACAACAGGAACCAGGCACCTCTCTCTAGCATCCGATGAACTCAGAAAGCGCCGCTCAATTCCCCAAGCGCAGAACTTGGACCTGACCAGGCGACCTCCACATTTCCCACGCCAGCGATGCCGCTTCCTTATTCGTGGAGGACGAGGTAAGCGACACAGGCAGGCTGGTATGTCAGTCAGAAATGAGTGGGTTGAGCCACTTTGTTCCCGAGCAAACAGAGATATGCTCACAGTTGATCGGATTTGTAAAAGTGTAAGTCTATCATACACCAGGAGTGAGTTTATGTTAAAACATAAACAGAGCAGAATCATAAAAAAAATCATAACAACAAGAGGAGACGGACGGCGTGCCTGACATGCTGGCGCCATCTTGTTTCAACCACATCCAAAGACCAAGCAGGTTGATATTCTACATTTATATAGAATATCACAGCTTATTGGTCATAAGTAAAGGTAATGTATTAAGCTTAAAAGCAACAATATTTACCCCTACAAATGCATTAAAAATTTGTGGTAACGCAATAATAACGTAGTAATGCATTAATAACTCATGGTAACACATTAATAAGTTGTAGTAACCCATTAATAACTCATAGTAATGCATTCATAACTCATGGTAACACATTAATAACTCATAGAAATGCCTTAACTCATGGTAACACATTAATTTAACAAGTTAATCTTTTTTCCCCTCAGTGTCACCAAAGGGGCACCATAGTCACAGATCGCCTGGGAACACACTGAAATGTATTTGCTACCTCTGGAAGACACACCTGGGGAGACACAGGACAGGGGGTGTCTGCCGGAGCTGCTGTTCTTGTGATCTGGTTCCACAGAAGATGCAAAAGTGAAAACTTACATGTAAGACTTTTAAGGCAAATGTTATTGTTGCACCAAGTTGGTGCACTTCAGGTGGATTCTGCATTCATAATGTAAGACATAAATTCAGTGTTTATCACACAATTACTGTAAACCTGCCTTACATGAGAATGAGGAGTGAAAAAACCATTTTGGGTGAACGTGGCTTTGTTCTTGCACTATAATCTAAGTACTGGCTTCCACACTCTGCATGTAGAGATCCAATACATTACAGATAAATTCAACTGAAGCCACGGATAGATTCTCCAGGGAAACTTTTCCAGAACTGCTTCTGTTGAGTCTGACAGCTACCCGATAACTCTGCTACAGTCAATAAGATTCGCTGTGGTTCATTGGCCACAGACTACATTAAGCTCCATCAATAGCAAGTGCTCTCCTGAAAAGTTAAGGGTGGTCAGAAATGCAGAGTAGAATGACCCATCTGAGTTATTTTCAAACCAGTGGTTCCAAATATTTATGAGGTGAAAAAATAATTAGGACACAGTTTCGACAGAGATATTAGAGATATTTAAAAATAACTAATCTCTGGCATTTAAATATTTCTGATGATCACTTTCAGCAAATAATGTAAAATAGATACATGCAGACTTTTTAGTTCTACTCAATAAAGTTTTTGTGTTTGTGTTATAGAGGAAGCAGATCCAAACTCATCTTGCATCCCAAACTTGTTCCTGTCGCGTCTCGTGTTCTCGTCCCCTGCATCCCTTCATGTCTTCTTCCCTGGCTCTGTTATTTAGATCAGTGGCTCCCAATCTTTTTTTCAGATGACCCACATTTTGAAAAAGACAAAACATTGTGACCCCATTTAAAAAAATACTCATTGTAAATGCAACTGTTCTGTAAAGGGACTTTTCGGACTTTTGAATTTTTATGCTTGCGATTGCCCCCTCAGGCCAAAAGCGTAATGGCAACTTCAATAGTAGGCTCGTGCACGAAGCACATATGCTGTATGTGCACACTCCTTAAAGAAAATGACAGCTGACAGTCCTGTGTGTGTGTGTGTGTGTGGCCCAGAGGACAGAGGACAGGAGAACACACAGCTAATTAATTACATAATTTAGTTCAGTACCTTTCTCTTCAGCACAGCCGACAAAGGTTTATGATGGGTCAGTCCTCCTGTATGTTCAGATCATTCCCTTCCCTTGCTTGAAAAACTGTTCCATACCATACCACACCATATTTATTTATAAAGCACCATTTCAAAATAGCATGGCAGCTAACCAAAGTGCTGTACATAAAAAAAGCCAAATGCTTGATCAAGAAACACAGTAAGAACAGGCAAAATACATAAGAACAAAGCATAAATAGTCGGAGATAAAAATTCCTACTAAAAACAATAAAATAGGAGAACAATTAACAGCACTATAAAAATAAAATAAGGCGACAAATGATAAAAACATTTGAAATGGCACAAATAAAACAAAATAAAATACCTGATGGTGCAAGGTGCCAAAAGTGAGCAACTGAATCATAAAAATGGAATTAAAAACTCAAATCCAGTGCTAGATTGTCTTGTCCAAATGAAAGTTGAACCCACATCTTTTTTATCTGTGAATTCAATGCCGTTCAGCGAGTCTCAAATAAAAATTTGGGCAATTCTTACTGTAAGAAAATATACCATTAATGTAAAAAAGAAACTCTAAATAAAATAAACCATATTCACACCCAGAATCGAACCCAAGTCTTCTGCACGAGAGTCAGACATCTTACAAGGTGAGCTACACTCTAGTAACATTCATAACATCTGTAACTTTTATATCCTTGATGACAGCTGAAACAACGTCAAGCCAAAGAACGGTTTGAAGCGAAAATGGCTATTTTGTTGCTAATTTGCAGGAACTATCTAGAAGAAAGTAGCTAAGGGTCCTCAGAAATGTAGCTAGGTTCATCACTAGGCGTTAGGAACAGCGACAAAGTCGCTGAGTTGGCACTCCCTCTCTCTCTGCAGCTAAAGCTACGGATAGCAAATGCTACGGGCGATGCCTGAGCATGAACGTGCATGAAGCAGCCTGCTCGACCCGAGCAGTTCTCTTTTCCTGTGATTTTACAGAAAAACAGGCAATCACAGTAAAAATGCCAGGGCTCATTCTACAGGACCAGGGCATTGCAGGAGAATGTATGAAGAAGAAATTTATTACTTCTATACATGTTTTGGCTGTCACACTTCCTTATATTCTCTTTAAACAAAATCCTATGCATTTTACTATCCTTTGCATTTCTTCTTTTTTTAACTTAAAAATGTCTCAGATTTGAACATAAAAATGAAAAACCATATTTGAAACATTATGTACATTTTTAATGTATTCAGAAACAATCTGAAAAACAAAACATTTTCAGAATAAGGATCATGATTTTATCTTTGGACATTAAACGGAGTATTGCACAAAACTTTTAGATAAAACATTCGGAACACGCAAATATCCAAAAATAGTTTTAAGCATAGAAAATATTTTTCACATATGCTTAGTGGTGAAAGTCATAAATATGGATTTTACCAAAATGTTTATACATATACTGTAAATCCTCTAATACAGGCCGGTATTCAATTAAAGGCCGGGTCTCCAATTTTGGTCGGCGGAGGTGAATATTGGCCGGTCTCTTATTGTGGCCGGGTGGAATGTGGTAACAAGCAAGTACGGGGGCGTTTGTGTCATCGTCCCACTTTTGATTTGCGAGTGATAGACCGCGAGGGTAACTATAACCGTGCAGAGACGAAGAGGAGGCGAAAATTTGATATCAAGTTCAAAGAGAACGTGTGCTGCAGAACACTGGGGAGCAGTAGGGGTTGTATGAACTAGTCGACTTCACTATAGGGACTTTTTATGCCTGTCGTCGACTAGTCGCTGTCACGTGATAACGACCGGCAAGATGCAGCCCTCAGAAAAGACAGCAGCCTGCTGTCAGCAGGTGACAAGCTCCTGCGCTCAGGGGGCAACGCGCTCTGCCAGAGCGTCGGTACTGACATGCACGTTCATGTCGGTTCATTTCCTTTAATGTTTTCTGTCTTTTATTTGCGCCTGATGCGTTTCGCTGTGGAGCGGGGCGCATCAACTTGTCCTCCGACGCACTGATCACTGATGCGGCCGGCAAGCAGCGAGCACTCCGCTGTTTTTGCGGTTGGTAGGTCTTTTAGAACTGCAGTTCAAATGTAACTCATAAGGTGAATATATATAAACCCAGGTAGCGGTTTATCTTTAGGATTGAGAGGAGATGCAGGAAGATAATAAACAGATACAGGACAGAAAAATAGTCAAATAAAAACAAGTTAGTTTTTAGCGAACACAACCTGACCAAGGTTAAACACACACACATGTAGACAAAAACAGGTACAGGCAGTCACGAGAGCAGCCATAACGGCGCTCATTTCATCAGATGAAAAAGGTGTTACATGAGGATAATTGGGGTAAGGTAAAAAAAAGGCATAGCAGAGTTAGACCCAGCGGGGAGTAACTCTATTATACAAAAAAACTCCTCAACATAGAAGCACGAACATCACAGATACAACATCAGAGTCCGATGGCGGGATCCTGAATCCTCCAACGACAGGTGGGAGGGAGAAATGAGAAATGCCTGTCATGTTCGCAGCTCCGTCAGTTGTTATGCCTTTTATAGCAGCTCCAGTCCAGGCCGGAGTTTGTAACCACGTAGTCGTTCAACACGCTAAATATCTGCTCACCTGTAGTCCCGGTCAGAATTTTCAAACAGCATAACAAGTCCTCTACAAACTCTTTTTTCCCAGACAAATCTCACATAGAGCAATAAAGTTGCACAGTCGGAAACATCTGTGCTTTCATCCAGCTGGATGGAAAAGTCCCCTGCCATCTTCAGTCTTGAAATAAGCTGCTCCTCAAGGTTGCTTGAAATATCAATAATCCTTCTGGAAACTGTGTTGTCACTCAGTGGAATGCATTTTAATTTCTCTGCAGCCTTTTCATCAATAACTGCTCTAACCATGTCTATTGCAGTAGGCAAGATGAGTTGTTCTGCAATGGTGTGAGGCTTTTTCTCAGTGGCCACACGGTAAGAAACCATGTAGGATGCAAGCTGAGCTTTGTCATTTAATGTGACATTTCTGTGAAGAAGATGAGCAGATGATTTAATCTCCTGCGCCTTCCTTTGAAAGAAGCCCGGTGGTTTATTTACCAAATCAGCGTGGAGCGTTTCCAAATGTCGCTTTAATTTGGCTGGCTTTAAACTCTCATTTGCGAGCTTTTCATGGCATATTACACACATAGGTCGATCTTCTTGGTTTGGTTTAAAAAAAATTACAAATCCATAGTTTAAGAAAAAATCTTTGTACGGCCTCGACCTGTTTTTTTTTTTTTTTCTTAGCTGCTGGTTCTTCTCCTGGTTCTCCGACTCTGTTTCCCACTCTCCTCATATTGTTGGCTGTTGGCGGATGGGATTTCTGGGCATTCATCTTTGTTTTGGCTTTGTTCACTATCCTTGACGTCCCGTTTTGATGATGCATTTTTGAATAGCGTTGCAGTTTTTATTTTGCATTGTTCTTTAGTCTCTGTAGTCTGGCGTCCATGTGATGTAGTTTGGTTGTTGTCCGTGTCTTTCTTTTTCATTAACCAAGCATCCATTTCTCCTCCGTGACAAGTGTCAACGAAGTTTCAATATAGACTTGTTCCATGAATACACCACAGTAAACAAGTGATGTGCTGCCTCTTGTGGCTGAATGCTGAACTGCATGTACAGAAGGCAAAGCCTACAGCTAAAATGTGTTAGATGATCTAAAGTGGTAATATCTAAATCCCTAGGTTTTATTTAGTTAGCTTAAATCACTGAAATACAGCTCTGGGTAATGGTTGGAGACGGGGGTTTGCCCTCCAGCTTGTGTGGGCAGTTACCCGGTTAATCGTGAGCTCTGCTTGGTCCAAAAAGGTCTGCTGATGGGTCGTGTAGCAAACCGATTCAGCTTGGTTACTGTATGGATGTCAGACGTGCACTCCTTATTTCTCTGAGTATCAAATGGTATAAAATTGAATGAATTCTATTATTTTGTGGGAAAACATCGGTCTAAACGGAATAAAACGTTACCATTTACCACGTAGACAGGAAAGTCTCTCACCCCTGTTTGTGTGGCAGTTGAACACCTCCACACCCAGCTTTACTAAAGTTTCCTCCAAGAGGCTCTCACAGCTGGACCTCACCCAGGAAAACACCTGAAGAGAACTGCAACTTGGAGAGAGAAGACTGATGCTTAAATGAACTGAACTTGAATTAAAAAACAAAAAACATTAAAGATCACAAACCGCCCCGTTCGCCTTGTATCAGGGATTTTATCAATAACCAATACCTGCAGCTGAGAGAAAGGAGATAAATTAAGCAGACAAGTCACCAAATTGCAATCAGGGCCACAAGCTCAAGGCAACTGCCAAGAGATTCTGCTCTGAGAGTTTATTTATACAAGAACAAAAGATAAGAGTCTGTGTGTGTATGGGAGTGAGAGTGTGTGTGTGTGGGAAGTTACAAGGTAACAAGAATGTGTGGGTGTGTCTGAATGTGAACAAGAATGCTTTCAGGCATGGAGT
Organism: Nothobranchius kuhntae; assembly: GCA_006942095.1. Taxonomy (NCBI): domain Eukaryota; kingdom Metazoa; phylum Chordata; class Actinopteri; order Cyprinodontiformes; family Nothobranchiidae; genus Nothobranchius; species Nothobranchius kuhntae. The sequence goes on from SSNQ01034628.1 coordinate 747,875, forward strand.
AATAGGACTAATGATCAAGAAATAATGGAACATAAAATTTCCATAACACCTTGAAATGACAGATGTCATGAGCTCCAGCTGCTCCGCTTCCGACAGAAGCTTCTTGTCTGCCATCATCACCTCAAACCAAGCATCCTCAGGCGAGAGATGTGCTGGAGCAACAGGAGGAGGAGGAGGTGCTGCAGGAGAAGGTTGTGGGTTCCTCAGCCACTCAAACATCCCACTGGCCAGAGGACAGGCCGGCACGCAGACGGCGAGCAGGAGGTGTGGGAGCTGGTAGCTCATGACTGGATCAGTACAAAAGAGAGAGGAGTAACTACTGACATGTCACTGGCTATGGAAGGCAGTACTGTTGATAGAATGAGGGACATTAAGGTTTTAGGTCATAAACGTATTAATGGTATAAAAATAGCAAAGGCAGTTGCTATAGTAACTAGACTCAATGAGTCTTTCAATTATAACACTTTATGTCTTATATAATAATGTGACTGTTCCATATATGACTTATTGCATTGAAATCTGGGGAATTACATATAAACATGCACTAATCCATTCATGATTTTACACAAAACGAGCAAAAACAATCATTAGTCACAGAGCTCCAGCCGGGCATTATTGGCTGAGATACAAATATTAATGAGTTACAAATATTAAAATTGGGAGATCTGGCTGATTACAGGACTCTACAATTGTTCTATAAAGTTCATGTGAAATCAAATATCCAAGCGAAATCTCAAATCTGGTGTGAGTGGGGCAGATTACATATATGATTTTCTTTTAATCTGCTCCTTTTCATTCAGGTATTTGTAATTTGTATCGTTTTGGTAATTTTCTTACCATTTGTTTAAAATGAAGAAATAAATGAAGTAAAATTTAAAATAATTTAAATAAATTCTCTTATCACAAAAACATGTATGGTTCTTTTGCCAGTCCTCGTACGACACAGAATAGCAACAGTTTTGTTCTCTATTAAACATGTTTTTATTTTTGCTTCGGACATGAAGGTGTTTCTAATTTCCTTTTTACTTGTTTCGACCGTCGTCTGCGGATATCTTCAGAAGTGTCACAGGTGTTTGTGTCTTTAACAGCTGTTCTTCTGGTGGGCGCGACCAACCCGGAACTGACAGATCCGGGTTGGCCGCGCCCACCTCCACTGGCTGATGTTGGAGAAGGGAATCCCAGGTGCGAGACAGCTGATAGGCCCCCTCGTCTCTGTTCATGTTCCAATGTTCCCGTTTCCTTATTTCTATTGCCTTCCTGAGCCAAGGTTTGAACCGCCCACCAGAAGAACAGCTGATAATGACGCCTCACACAAACACATGTGACACTTCTGAAGAAGACTGCAGACGACGGTCGAAACATGTGCAAACGTAATTAGCTGGAGAACAAACTACAGAGGAACAATATCAGAGAAGTCTGGTCAGGGATGAAGAAGATCACAGGCTTCAAGCAGAGGAAGGATTGCACAGATGACAGCCTGGACACAGCCAATGAACTGAACAAGTTCTCCAATAGGTTCAGTTCAGGAACAAACCCAGTATCCTCCTCACCTGTCCCCACCCAATCAGACATCCCATCCTCCTCTGATCCAACATTTTCCTGTCACACGCCAGCTCTTTTATCCTCTAACGCAGTCATGGACTCTTCTGGTTCTATAAATCTGTCTTCAATCTAGTCGGGAGACGCTGCTGCCCCATTTACCTCCCCCTCCCACCTATCTGTCTCTAGAAGTCAGGTGAAGAGGCAGCTGGAGAGACTGAACAGGAACAAGGCTGCAGGCCCCGATGGTGTCAGCCCCAGGGTACTGAAGGCCTGTGCAGAGCAGCTCTGTGGGATTCTGCAGCACCTATTCAACCTCAGCCTGGCCCAGGAGAAGGTTCCAGTCCTGTGGAAGACATCCTGCCTTGTTCCAGTTCCAAAGAAAACTCGCCCATCAGTCAATGGCGACTGCAGACCGGTTGCCCTGACATCCCACATCATGAAGGTCCTGGAGAGACTCCTGTTGGTCCACCTGAATAAGCAAACTAGAACATATCAGGACCCGCTGCAGTTTGCTTATCGCCATGGAGTTGAAGATGCCATCATCCAGCTGCTTCAACCAATCCACTGTCATCTGGACAAAGCAGGCAGCACTGTGAGGTCATGTTCTTTGATTTCTCCAGTGCATTTAACACAATCCAGCCTGGTGTACTCTGCCAGAAACTCCAGAAGACACAGGTGGGAGCCTCAACTATCGCCTGGATTAAAGACTACCTGACAAACAGACCACAGTTTGAGAGGCTGAAGAACTGCACATCAAACCAGGTGATCAGTAACATTGGAGCACCACAGGGGACTGTGCTCTCACCATTCCTTTTCACCCTGTACACCTCAGACTTCCAGTACAAATCAGAGACCTGTCATCTACAGAAATACTCAGATGACTCTGCAGTTGTCGGGTGTATCAGAGATGGACAGGAAGCTGAGTACAAAGAGCTGGTGGAGCGCTTTGTGGCATGGTGTGGAAACAATCATCTGACCTTGAGCAGGAATAAAACAAAGGAGATGATTTTAGACTTCAGAAGAAACAGGGTGGAGTCAAACACTGTTTCCATCATGGGAGAAGAAGTGGAGGTGGTTGAGGAATACAAATACCTTGGAGTTCACCTGGACAACAGACTGGACTGGAGAAAGAACAGCGAAGCCGTTTACAAGAAGGGACACAGCAGACTGCACTTCTTGAGGACACTTAGGTCCTTCAATGTCTGTAGCAAGATGCTGCAGATCTTCTACAAGTCTGTTGTTGAGAGTGTAATCTCTTCAGCCATCGTCTGTTGGGGTAGTAGCATCAGAAGCAGGGACCTGAAAAGGCTCAACAGCCTAATAAAAAAGGCTGGTTCTGTTCTGGGGACGACTGTGGAACCACTGGAGGAGATAATGCAAAGAAGGATTCTCCAGAGAATCAAGAAAATGATGGACAACCCTGAGCATTCTCTTCACAAGACTGTCCGACAACGGAAGAGTGTCTTCAGTCAGAGGCTTCTTCAGTTTGGCTGCAACACTGACCGCTACTGGAGATCCTTCCTGCCAACAGCCAACATGATATACAATAACTCTTTGATGACTTGATTATTATTATTATTATTCTGAGCTACTACAGCAATCAATTTCCCTCTGGGATTAATAAAGTATTTTTGAATTGAATTGAATTAAGAGTATTTGCATAGTTATACGCGTGTGTGAGTGTGTGTCCACCCTACAGTTTTTCTGAATAATTATAGGGATTATGAGTCTCTGTCTGCAGGTTTCTTTGGTTTCTTTAAATGAAATATACATTTGTCATTCATCTGTCAGTGTTTCCTGTTACACACACACACACACACACACACACACACACACACACACACACACACACACACACACACACACACACACACACACACCAGCAGCTACAACCTGACCAGCAGAGAGACTGAACTCACCTAATCAGCAAACCTGTTGAAGGTAGAGGGGAAATCCAGCTCTTGTGTTCCGTCGTTCTCGAAGGAGAATTTTCAGAGACACTTTTCATTTCGGAGAAGATTTGGAGTTTACTGGTCCTGGTTCGGTAGGGTCAGAAGAACCAGAACCGCTGAAGATGCAGCAGCAGATGCGCACACTCACGCCTTTCTTTCATGTTTTGTTTACCATCTGAACATTTGCACGGAACCAAAAGGTTTACTAGCTTTTCTCCACTAAAGTTAGCTAAAGTTCAGAGGGTTTCAGAGCAAAAAGCTGAGTTTAAATGAAATTATTCCTTTAACAAAGTCATCTAAAACAAGTCTGAGTGTGATCTGTGGGTGTTCCTGCCACTCTGCAGCTGAGTCTCCTATTTTCACTCCACAGACTCACCGCAATCATTTGCATGCTGCATGGAGCCCTGAAATGACAGCTCTGAGTTATGACGGAGAGTTGAGCTGGCATTCCCAGGAAAAGTGACACAGTTCTCCAGTCTATGGGATTTAAGATATTCTCAGCTATCAGAACCCCTTTGATTCTTCTACAAGGCCCAGAGACAGGAGGGAGAGCACCTTAAAAATGAATGAACTTGAAAATGTGAAGGTTAACATGATTTATGCTGGAATATAGCAGGAGGAAAGCTCATTGGAATGATGAGAAGCGGCACTGGAATTCATTTGTTCAACGTGACATTTGGCAGGATGGAATGACATTCGTCTTCATCGTTCATCACCTGTCTATTGTCTTCCATTCTGTGAATGACAGGGGGGCTGCTGCCATTTCTATGCTTATAATTTCCCTCGGCACATTATGGGCTGGCACACACGTGCTGCAGCTTTCCGTCGTACTGCTTCCCGGGAAGGAGGCTGGGAGGGAGATATGACAACTTCTGCCAGAGAGCCACACTCGCTGCTCAAGGGACATTTGTGGCTGTTGATGGAGGGATGTTTTTCCACATCTAACCTGCATGACGAGGCTGAGCAACCACACATATAAGGAGGCAAGAATGGTGGCAGGCGGTGGACGAACATCCGGTATACAGCAACAAGAGCTCATCTGGCTTTTGCAAGGACAAAAGGCGGTGAACAAGCCTGCATTTTTAGTACCATCCAGTTCCACACCAGTACATTTCTGCCCAGTCTCTCCAGGGGTGGTGGTGGTGGTGGTGGTGTATGGAGGATGATGCCCGATTTCACCACAGGCTTTACAGCTCACTGGATTCTGGGAGGAGGGTATTCGTTTAAGTGGTGTCTTCCACAAAATAAATTGGTGCTTGAAGTTTTGCAGCAATTAAAATGGACACCTTGCTGCTTTTCAACCAGGACACTACTTCTTTCAACTAAATCCCTCATATTTAAGGAAAGGCTCCAATTTACAAAGGGATACTTAGCAACTTTTCCATATTTTTAAATCATTTTCTTGAGCCAGTGTGCCCTTAAATGACCCTTTACAGGGCTAATGAAAGGCCACCCTTACCCTGTGGCCAGAATGTTCCATTTGCAACTCCAGAGTGCCGGTCCAGTCTGTCGGGAGCTAAAAAATAGAGCTGACTCAACTGGTGCTGCAGTATGTTTCCAGCACGTTTCCTGCAAGTTTTAGATCATGAACACAGCAGATTTGTTTATTTTAGCGATGAATCACTTGTGTAGACACTACTGAAGGCTGGGGAGATGTTTCAGTTGTTAGATTAAGGTGTTAAAAAGATGAACACACAGCAACAAGATGGGTTTTGCTGTCGGTTCGGTTTTGGACACTAGGGGGAGCTGAAAGCAAGGCTAAACTGCCTAGACTTCTCAATTGTAGACAAAGCGCCTCTTCCTCTTATAAAAAAATGAAACAAACACATCTAACACTCATATCTTGTTATAAAACTGGTCACATATGTCATAAGGTGTTCTACTTTACTTTTTCTTGTGTATTTACATAACAGTTGTAATATTTGTCACCTGTAATACTTAAATCCTCCAATAGAGGTCAGAAATTACATACAAGATAGCTGGTTTTGAGGAAAGCACTAAAGAAGAGATATTTGTCTGTGGAATAGGTACATAAAATATCCCACATAGTGTTACGACCCGTGGTGTAACAGAGGTGTGGGCAAGATGGTGAAAATCAAACAGTTTTTTTATAAAAGGATCTAAAATACAAAATGCTCCATTCTTACTAAAAGTACTTTATATAAACTCAGTGCTATGGCTCAGGGTTCACATTTAAAACAGGCAGCTAGCTGAGCTCAAACTAAAACACTAGGTACATGAATGCTAAATACAGAAACTAAATATTCACTTAAATGTTGGTTGCAGGAGGAATCCACCACCAATCTGGTTGGTGCTGGTTGGATCTGGCTGGTGTTGTTCTCAAGTCTGATCGTCTGTGATTCTAACCCTTTGATCGACGTCCTTCAGCCCAACACAGTGGGTTGCTGGCCTCACTCATGATGAAGGACACACATTGGATTTGGTGCAAATGTTTGGATTGGAAATTTATAATTAGTGACATTCCAAACCTGCAAATGTCTGACCACCTTCCTGTAATATTTTCAATTATGGTTCATGATGTAATAGAGGCCCCTCATCTTGGACAGTATGGTTACTATTTCTTTGTTTTGGCTGCTTTAATGACCCTGAAATAAACCAATCCAGTTCCCATAACACTGAGGACCTGACAAACTTGTTCAACTCTACCTGTGAAGGAATTTTGGAAAAAAATGCTCCCGTCAGACCTTTTTGTCCTAGGCCAGCTTTGGAGCCATGCCTTAATAGGCATACCTGTGCTATTAGGTGTGACTGGAGGCATGCAGAAAGAAGATGGATGGAGGACAGGTTGCATGCATCACTACAGATACAGAGGAGTTGTAGACTTTCCTGATAACGTGGCAGACGTGTTTACTTCAGCTCCTACTTGGATGCTCTTATTCCTCTTAAAATCTGTTTTTTCCTGTCACCGATCCCTGGATTCTGTGATTTTTTGGACCTTTGTTTATTTTTCGATTCTTTGAATTCTTGGATCTTTATTTGGAATATAAATCTTTCAGATCCGACAGAGGCAGCTCAGCTGAAGTGTAAGCAAACTTGAAGCTATCTTGGATGCCCCACAATGATGCCCTTATGCTTTCTAAAGAAAATAAAAGAATTGAAAACCTTAAAGAGGATATACAACGACCATCTCTTTAACCATCCCTTTGACATTATGAAGAGCAGCAGAATGCATGCTAATCGCTAACATCCGGTATGCTGTGTAGTCCCATTGATATATATATATATATCTATTAACTTTCACAGACATGACAGTTTACATCCCAGCCATCTTCACCTTCTTCGGCCTTTGCTCAAACCTCCATTACAAATAACATCAACCCCTACAGTCCTCCCATGATGCAACAGTCTTCTGTGTGTCTTACAAAGGTCACAATCCCCAAAATTTGTCTTCTGTTGACAAACCCAAAAGTTTTCCTGTTCCAGTTAATTTATCAACCAACAAAGACATAAACTGTATTGATGGCCGGAGAACCCAGAACACCAGATGTATTACGACCCATCCCTCTCCAATAGGTTAAGAAGGCAAATGTTCTCCAGGATTCAGTTCAGTGTGTCCTGTTAAACGCCGCTCCATCTCAAACAAATCCTTTTTTTAAATGAGCTGTTCATTAGAGAAAAGTTGGACTATTTATTTCTTACTGAGACGTGGCAGCAAGATAAAAATCATGTACACTTCAGTGAAGTATGTTCAGCACATTGCTCTGTTTTTACCACACCACGCCTGTCACGTCGTGGCAGAGGTGCGCGATTCATTTTCATGCTGGATGCTGTTGAGTAAACTTCTGTCTGTAGCACGGAGCTGCCGCTCAGTGGGAACAGGAGCTCTGTGTGTGTGTGTGTGTGTGTGTGTGTGTGTGTGTGTGTGTGTGTGTGTGTGTGTGTGTGTGTGTGTGTGTGTGTGTGTGTGTCAACATTATGAGGACACACACAGCAAATTAATAAAATAATGGGGTCCAAAGTCTCCAAAGGCAACACAACTCATGCCTGCCTTTGTTTATCTTATTGTGAAGGACACCGCAAACTTCCACATGATAAATGCCGCCCACAGGCTCGCAGATTTCTGCATTCCCGAGAAGTCTCTCAGATTTATATGTGAACACTACACCACCCGTTTGAGACCGAACTCACGCCATCCAGCCCCACCAAACCCCGACCGTGCTAATGTGTAAGCACCTCGAGAGGCCGTCCATGAGTTCACAGCCACACAGCTGATCACAGTTACATTCCTGCAAACCTTAAGCTTGATTTATGCTTGACCCATTCACTTTCCGCGTGGTGATGCGGCTCGCGGCTGGAACACGCTTCACAACTCGCAATGTTTATGGTTCATGCGGCTTGTCTCTGCGGTGAGCCAATATTCTCCCAAACTGAACGGGGCAGCATGGAGCTCTACGGCATGCATCCAACACTACACCATAGTAGAAGTAGAAATTACTGTTTACAACATGGCATTCCAACATTTTTTAACAGCGTCCTCGTCTTTTCCGACAGTGCGAGCTATTTCTCTCCAAGAATTATTAACAACATGTTGATCACAGCGATCTTTGAGAGCTGAATCATACAAATGTGTGTATTTACGAACCTCTGCTGATAGGTATTTTTAATTGTTCATCTTTGTTGTGAAATCTTTTCCTTTGTCTATGTGAAGAGTTCATTCACCCTTGCTGCTTAAATGTTGTTAGGAAAAACCCTGACCTAGTTACTTGTTTACGTTTGGGTGTTTTCAGAAACTCCTTTCGGCTCGAGGTGTTTCGAGGTGTTTTTCCATTAGTTAAAGCAAACTGGTCAGACAGGGGTTTCACCTATTTGTGGGTGTGTATGTGTTCAATAAAAGCTCTGCACAAGCTTTGGCTGATGGTGAGAGGAAAATGGCTTCCGTGTCTGATGGTCTGATTCTCTCTCACCCTCTGCAGAGTGTCACACTTTGCAGAGTTTGTTGTCTGTTTAAAGGTTTGTTACAATTTACCAAATTAAGAATCTAATCCCTCTGTGTGTGCTCTGACTTTCTTTGAGGTAATATAAGAACAATAGTAGAAATTACCCAACATCTGCCATACTAGTTCTTGCCGGTCCGCCATGTTTTTCCGTGTTCGACCGTCTGCGTGGTTAGAAAATTTCCTAGGTGTGCGTTGCTGAAATTCTGGGCCGTGTGGAGGCGCGTGGTTGTTAAAATGACGCAAAATGACGCAACTTTTCCGCGCGGAGCCATGCGGATGCGTCGAGCATAAACCAACCTTTAGTCCACTGCCAATGATGAAGTCCACTTCTTGCTGGCTGGGTACACGAGTGGCTGGGTACTACCAAGCTGAGGCAATCTTCCGGCGTCGAATTGTGTCCTCCATCCACCTTAAGTAGGAACCACCCCGCTGATTGCAGATCAGGAACAGCTGGTGGCACTCCCTCTCCTGGCAAGAGACTCAGAGATGTTAAAGAGAATGAGGAGTACTCACCCCGGCTCATGACAGGTCAACACCCTGGACACGGGCCAAAAGAAAAGGTCCACCCCAGGGTCTGGCAAAAGCCAGGGTGGGACCCCAGACAAAACCAAACATGCCATTCGAGGAATTTCAACATAGCCTCAACAGTAACAAGGAACCCCACCCTGCCTCTCACCCCCTCCAAACTCCTCTGAAACAGCCCAAATCAGACCTGCTGCATCCATTCCTGTCAGCTCCAAAAGCACAATAGACGTCAATCTCTGACAACAGAGAGAAAATGTCATCCAGAGATAACAACTGTGACAGTGGCTAGATGGCCAGTCCAACGCTGTTCAAGGCGTTTGTGACATCTTTATAATGGACCCTGGGAGCCCTGGTCCCCGAGGGCCAGTATCCTGCACGTCTTTGCGCCAACACTTCTGATTGAGTGGTTGAATCACCTGTGCAGCAGCTCATTAGGCTCTGCAGAAGCCTGTTAATCACCTGCTGATTGAAAACAGATGTGTTGAAGCAGGGTTCAAACTGAAATATAATGGATGGACCAGGGTTCCCCACGCCTGTTATAGATATTTGCTCAAAAATGTTCAAATACATTCAGCTCATTTAGACATTTTAGCCTAGTTTAAGCTTCAGTTCAGCTCTTAACCGTTTCATGCAGGTGTAATGTGATGAAGGCTCTCTGATTTGTGCCAAAGGTCGCATTTGCCCAGCTGGGTCAAGCTGGGTCAAACAGTACTTTTTGAATCCACAGATTAACCCAAGGAGCCACGATGTCTGCTCAAGATCATAACATCATATCTGCTGTTCCGTCCCAGAAGAAGGACACTGCAAGTCACGATGATAATAATCAGATAATATTTAATAAACTCATTGATTTTATTACTGTTTAATATAATCATCATAACATGATCACTTTGCTCATTATAAAAAGGTGTTTTAATTATATGAAATGGATTATTATGCTTTGGGTAATAATAATAATAATTATTATAATGATTAAAGATGTGTTCAGCAGAGAAGACCTTCACCTTATTCAGCTAACACAGAGTTCAGATAAACAATAACTGCATCACATGTTTTTGACGCATGCTCAAGCTTTCTTCCGGAGAGAGTGGGAGTGGTTTTGAGAGCTTTGGTAAAACTAACCATCACAGACTTCAAGTCCAGTTCTTGAACCAACACCAGGAGGAAAGGGAATGCCCGTCCCTAAGCCTCCACCTGCTGTTCGGTCACGCCGACCAGAATAGCTAAGAATAAACGAAGACTCTACCAGATTCATTGATTTCTGAAGTTACGTTAAAGACGAGGGCGTTCATCTGCTGATGATGCTGTTTCTCTCAAAATAACTCAGTTATCCGCAAAACATCATTTTCACCCAGAACGCTTTCATTCTCTCTGAAAGAAACCTTTCTGAGAATTCCATTCATGCATCCAAACTCACCATTCTCAGATTAGTTTTCCATCCAACACAGTTTGTTTTTAAACAAGTTTAATATCAAAGCTGTTAAGGATTGTCATTAAAATTGCCATCCATGAATTGCCATTTTATAATTGTCGTTTCAAATCTCTCGTTTAAAAATTGTTAGTAATAAATTTCTTCATTTTTAAACTTGCCTCATTATTGAAACGAAACACAGAAAAGGGTTGCATTTCCATTTATTGAATGAAAATAATCTTCCTGAATCTTCTGTTTAATAAATAAACTTTTGCTATTATTTTAAGCATCTTGTATTAATCCGTAGATCAATCATAGACCAAGCTCGTTGGTGTATTATCTTCTATCGCTTATATTAATATTTTATATTGATATATGATAGAAGCTTCATATATTAACTAGTTTGTGTCATCCTAGTTTTAGCATTGAATAGCACAGTGTTAGAACTGTGTGTGTGAGGTTTTGACCCCATTACACAGGAAGTAAGAAATCTTCGACCAGGATTTGTTCTAACTAAATTTTTCATGAATCTTTAGGTATGAATGAAACACATTTGGTCTAAAACTGTTAATTTACAGATAATTTATTACATTTCCACCTCAGTGGACAGCATACATGTTGGCTTGACTCCTAGAGTCCAATGGGAGGGCTCGAATGCAATACAATCTTCAACAGCTGTGCTTGATAGCTAAAAAAAAGAAGCCACAATTTTCAATCAGTTCAGTCTGTTTTCTGAGAAGCTTTTTGCAGCAAGGCCTAGAAGCTGTGGTGTTAAAACCAACTCTGGATTCAGGTGGCTCTGTGTAGTTTAGATGTGATGCAGCAGCACACTGGGAGCCTCTAAGTTACAGCTGGGCAGAGTCAAACAGACCAGCCCTCTCCTCAGCAGGGTGCGTACCCTCAACTGGCCAGGATTAAAAGATATGCTAATTTGGTGCCATTAGCTCCACCAACAAACACCTCTTTGTTGACATCTGCACTTAGCCTCCTCTTTAGTTTGTTATGAACAAAGTGGCTTTTGATGAGGACAGCTTCACATGGAACGGGCAGCACAAGCAAAAGAACTGAGCTGGTGAAACAAGGATGGAAGCAGCCAGAGCTTGATTTGTTTGTTTATTTCCTGTCAATGATCGAATTTTAGTGAAGAGCCAGCCTGGTTTTATTGCTCCTTCTCAGTTCTGCTTCTTGAAACCGTCGAAGTGAAGTTAAAGAGCACCACACCGATACTGAAGCTGCAGGCTCTGCAGTGATTATGTGACATAATCCTATCTGACTCATTAGATTACAGATGAGGATGATAACACATGTGCTTCCTGTTTCTGCAGTTGTTAGGCTGTGACGGTGGATTAGAACAGACTTGTGTTCTTCAAGAATTCAGGGTGAAGCTGAGTTCATGTAAAACACATTATACATTAATGAAAACATCTCAGAAGGTGAGATATAGAACATGTGCTGTGTCTTAATTCGTACCTTAAAGGTACGGTCGATGTTTTTATAAAAAGGCAATCAAGCAAGCTACATTTTGAAAAATAACAGTTCTAAAGGGAAAACCTCTTTCCTGAGGCTTCTCACTGGAGTCACATAATCGGATGGTCACAGAAAATGGTACAACACCAGACGCAACTGTTGATCAACCCTTTTAACTCATACTTTTGACCCCTTGTTCTGCCATTGTTATGTTTATATGTTATGAATAATCTACCATGCTAGCTAATGTAGCATGCCGAGTTTTATGGTGAAAAAGGAGGCACGTTTCTGCTTTCTTGGTTTATTGTCAAGGTTCTCCCTTGCTCCACTTTCTCCTCTAAAGTGTGCAACCTCCGCCCAACGTGTGATTTGTGCAAACAGAGAGGTGATGGATGGTCTGAGATCAGTTTGATGGTGAATCAGGAAGCAGTCATTAAGAACAGGACTTCACAAATGGATGAGGTGTTTCTGGGATTGTATATTTCAGAAGTGATAAAAATGTATATATATACAAAGGGTAAGTAAAAGTAGCAAAACAATTTTAGTCAGCCAGCGACTCAAGCATTATTTTACAAAGATTATGTTTATTTTTGTAGAGATATGAAGGAAGTCCCGCTGGATGGGCTACATTTGCTGCTGGGGAAATTTGTGGTTTCAATGCCATGATATGTACAAGGCATTACATGTGTAAAGCTTTACACATCATTGAACTGTAATATGGTTGAAATATCCCTTTAAGGTCACTCACTTTATTTATCTATTTATTGAATACATGTAGGTCAAACATTAGGGAAATTGCTCCATTTCTGTTTGGCTTCATAATGATTTATCTAACACTTGTACTGTAGGTTAGTATGTAACTTTATTAATTTAATAAATTGTTGGAGCAGGTCCCTCATGTCCAGAAGAGTTTGTTTTGAAAGTTTGTATGTTTGTTAAAACTTTTTAAGTATTCCGTGGGGCTCTGCGATGCTGCTGCTTTGGGCCCTGGGTAGATAGGCTGGGATCCCCATGCTCGAGGAGGATTTTGGGAGCGGGGGGTGTCTATTTGGGCAAGTGGGGGAGCTGGCTTCCTGGAGGAGCTAGGCCCCCCAGCCATACCTTCCCACTCTCAGACATGTTTGTCCTCCTGCTCCTTCACATCAGTATACAAACATGCACATAGGGCCTTAGGTGGTGGATAAGTCAGTGGGTGCGAGTATGGTTCCCATTTCCGCAGTCCCGTGGTGGCATGCGTCCTAATTTTAATTTGCACATTTAACACTTCCACCAATTACATTCCATGTAAATGCACACATAGGGCCTTTGAAGAGCGCACACTCAGCGGCACCTGGTGGGGGGGTCTTTCAGCCTCACTCCGAGTGCCAGTGCCCACTTCCAATTTTCAGCTGCACTTAGACACTGAGGGCTCTGTGGAGACGTGGGGTTGTGTGGTGGTGTCAGCTGGTGTAGGCCAGATGATGCCCCCCCCTCCCAAACCACAGAATGCACTTTAACAACAAGCATGAACACCACATTGGAGCAGGCGGAGGGAGACTAGGGGTGTCATCCAGTGTTGTGCCCGAACCCGAATGATCGTTCGTGAATTTGCTCATTTTTTTCATGAACGTGAACTGAACTCGTTCGTATTTTGCCTGACGAACGAAAAAGTGAGTGCGTTTGTCCTGGCGTGCGAGAACGGGTTTATGAACGTGTTCTTTCGCCGTTCTAGCTCCAGATCTCCACGAAGCTTGTCCAGAGCTAAAGCCTAGCTAAAACATCTTGTTAGCCATAGAGTTTATAAAAAGTAGAACCCGCAAATGTGGCCAAACCCAGTATAAGAGACATATACATGTTTATTGATGTGTTTTTGGTGGGTTTATTTGTTGTAAACGGAGATCAATGTCAGGTCAGGTGATCATGGGTGGGGATTTAACATCATCTCCAGCACCTGCTCAGATAATATGGGAAAAAGAGGAGTGGGTGAGTGGGTTGCCGCATATTTTTGTTGACCGTCAGTTGATCGCTGTGATAATTGTACTTTTTGATTTTGAGCACGTTACGTTTCGAGTTAAATGGAGTTACTTCAATAAAGTGTTTTGAAACGCAAGTTTGGAATCGCAGCTGATGTTTGTAAAGAGCGCGTCACGCCGGCCCTACTCAGCCTCTCAAGCGGCTTTTAGTTTGCCTCTGAAGTCGTGGAAATATTGTCAACAAAAATGCTTTTCACGGAATACAAAGAGGATCTACGGAGGATCATGAGAGGATTGAAGTAAGAGTTCATCCAGCTCAGGAAGCAAAGGTATGTGTCGTACTGATTAAAGCCGAACAGAAAGAAGAACCAGCCTCAAGGTAAGCCCACCTGATGAGAATGAGTGCCTAAGGTTGAGAGAACGCTGATGGAAACAAACAGAATAAGCAGCATTGGCTGGCAATCGTGTTGAAATGTGTCAAAATACGCCGATCAGACTTTAATGCCGAACTTTCCCTCCGAGTGAGAGGGCGTTGAACTTTAAGAAACTACTGCTGTTTTGAATACGAGTGGATGATGTTTTGATGAAAAGCGATCAGTGCGCATGCTCAAAATGAGTCAAACAAATGGTGATGTTGCTGTGAGTTCTGAAATAGAACATGGGAGAAGAGAAAGAAAGCTTTGGAAAATAAAATTGATCAATTACAGCATGATCGAAAAAGAACTGTGAATAAAACTAAAACCCTTATTCCAGAAATAAAGACATTGATGAAAACAAACAATTATTCACAAGTTCGATTTCAAATGGATAATTTAATGAGGCTGGGTGAAAGGCAGCAATGTTACATGAAACTGTAATTCCTTTGCTTCCAGAAGATGAAAAAGAAAAACAAAATGTGTGGTTTGCCAGTATAAAGGACTATAGCAACACATTTTAAACCACTGTACAGAAATGGATTGTTGACCCAGGAAAGCAGATTCAAATTAGAGGCTCTGGTGAGCCAAAAGACTTTGATGGTGGAAATAAAAATACAGATGAATCTGTTGAGTCAAAGCTGGCTGTTCGTCCAGATGTGGAGGATCTACAAGATGAAATTAATCCGAGTGACAGTGTGTCAAATGTGGAAAGCCAAGCAACTGGAAGACAAACTTCATCTACTGGAGGAAATTCATTTGCGTCATTTACCTTTTCTGCTCGTCTTAAAGCTGAAGCTGATCTGGCAGCTTTAATGGTGAAACAGAAATTAATGAAGCAAAAACATGAACTGGAAGAGGAAGAACAAAGACAGCAGAAAAGGAAAGAACAATTAACAATTGACGAGGAAATTGCTGCTCAAATGGCCAAATTATCCGTATTAAAAATAAGGAGCTCTGCGAGTGGAAAACAAGAACATAGCTAATCTCAGATGGGATGAACTCCTATGTGGAAAAGACTAAAGACTATAGGTTGAGTCCCACTGCAAAGTCGTTTGTCCCAGAAACAAAGAAATTAAAAGACCCTGAAAAGGAACAATGTGCACCTGCTGTAAGGCCTAAAGAACCCGGGGCAGCTCCCTCTAGACATTCTGCCCCTGTGTTTTTGAGGGTCATGGAGCTTCACAGAGGTTTCATTTTCATTGTTCTCAAGAACGACCTCAAAACCTCTGACATGAATACCATTGCAGGAAATGAAGACCAGCATAAAATTCTGGATATCGTGAGAAAGCAGAATGAAATCACAACACATCTTATTCAACAACAGTGTATGTCTTCTTTACCACATGAGAAATTCCCATTTTTAATGGGGATCCATTGAAATATCATGTATTCACGAAAGCCTTTGAGAATGGAGTTGAAAGAAACACCAACAATTTCAGTGACAGACTGCATTTCCTCGAACAGTATACAAGTGGACATCCAAAAGAGCTGGTTGAAAATTGTCAGCACCTAGATCCTGAAAGGCTACAATAAAGCTAAAGTACTGTTACAACAGCAGTTTGGGTATGAACGGAAAATTGCTCATGCATATACAGTATGGAAATAATTTTCTCATGGTCTCCAATCAAAGCTGATGATGTCAAAGCCTTGGAGGAGTACAGCCTTTTTCTCAGAGGTTGCTCCATCGTGATTGAGGAAGTACAATATATGGATGAACTGGACATGCCAGCAGATATGATTTCAGTCATCAAAAAGCTTCCATACAAGCTCAGGGATAGATGGAGGACTGCAGCTTGTGAGCTTCAGGAGAGATGCAGCCAGAGAGCGACCGTTATTGACATTGTGAATTTTATAGAGAGGCAAGTGAAAATCCTGACTGATCCGGTGTTTAGAAATATTAAAGATGCTGCACAACCACTGAGTAAAGTTGCAAGCAAACCCAAAACACAATCTCATTTGAAAATAAAGGGAAGCAGTTTTGCCACCACTGGTGCACCTTTGGGGAGGAAAAATGTGCACAAAAGGGAGATGAGCATGACTGGACTGTGCAGAAAGGCTGTCTGTGGTGTGGAAGAAAACATGCATTGTCACTATGTTCGGAGTTTGGAAAGAAGGTTCACAAAGAGAAGATTGGCTTCTTGAAAGACAAAGGTGTTTGTTTTGGCTGTTTATGTACTGGACATATCAGCAAAGATTGCAAAAAATGGATAACCTGCGAAGAATGTGGACTCAAGCATCCAACCATATTGCACATTGTTCCCAGACAAAATGCAAGTGATTCAAATCAGTCAGAAAGTGAACCAAAGGTTGCAGTTGACAACACACTGGTGTCAAGTGGTCTCACTGGGGCTGGTGATCAAGATTGTAAGCTTCCTATTGTTCCTGTTCAAGTAAAGGTGGATAAAGGCAACATAACTGTTCATACGTATGCATTTTTAGATCAAGGCAGCACAGCGGTCTTTTCTACAGAAGCCTTAATGCATAAGCTTGGACTTATTGGAAGAAAGGACCTAATACTCCTGAGGACAAAAGGTTGTCAGCAGCTATGTGATAACAGGCTTGGAAGTGGCTGGCCTTGGACATGATAATTTTTGTCAGTTACCCAAGATCTACACACAAGAGCGCATGCCTGTTCACAAAGGAAATATTCCCAAACAAACGGATTTGGTGAAATGGCCTCATCTGAAAGAAGTTGAGCTCCCAGAGATGGATGCTGACATTGAGTTGCTGATTGGAACCAATGTTTCTAAAGCTTTTGAACCATTAGAAGTAATCTACAGCACAGGAAATGGACTTTTTGCCATCAGAACCATGCTCGGCTGGATTGTGAATGGACCACTGACAGGAGAAATTGGAAATGAAGAAGAAAGAATGTCGACAGCCTGAGTCGATGGCGAATAAAGTTTCTGTTGAGAACCTGGATGACCTCTGGCAGAAACAGTTCAAGACAGACTTTCCTGAATGCAGCACTTACAAAAAGCTTGGAATGTCTGTAGAGGTTCATGGAACTGGTCATCATTTCAAAAACGCTGGTTGACGGACATTATGAAATCAGTCTGCCTTTGAGAACAAAGTAATTCAACACGTCAAATAACAGGAAGTTGGTGGAGTATCGTGCAATACAACTGAAGAAAAAAATTCTAAATAATGAGCAGTTTTGCGCTGATTATGTTGCATTCATGAACAATCGAAAGGCTTTGCTGAGAAAGTACCTGAAAATGAATTGCAGCACATTCCAGGGTGGCCTTTTATTGTGGGCAGTATAAGGTACACCTGTGCCCTACTCATGATGTCGGATCAGCATCTTGATGTGGCACACCTGTGAGGTGGGATGGATTATCTCAGCAACGCAGAAGTGCCCACTATCACACATTTAGACTGATTTGTGAACAATGTTTGAGAGAAATGGTAATAATGTGTATCTGGAATTCATTTTAGATCTTTAAGTCCATCTCATGAACAATTGGCGCAGAAACAAAGGTGTTGCGTTTATATTTTTGTTGAGTGTATATATTTATAGATAATCTTTATAAAATACCTTTTGTAAACAGTAAATGTCTAATGTGTTGGTCAAAAACAACCTTCTTACCTCAGATAACTACATTGCTAACACTAGTTCAAAATTGTCAAGCAGCGATGCTCTCTTTGTTGACACGGCTTTTCCTGCACGTGCATGTTAGGAGGTGTGGCTTTAGGCTCTTTCGGGAATGGCGAGGGAGTGAGCAACAGCCGTTCGAATTTAAAATCCTCCTCCTCCTCGCCCTGATTACCTTGACTTACGGACCCTGCCTTTAAAAGTCAGAATTCTACCAACAAAGGGGTTAAAACAGAATGTGAGGCCTGGAGAACAGCCAAAACCCTAAACCGCTGCCTCTCAGACTGCTGATGGCACAGCCTTTTTATCTCAGATGTGGGTCATTTGATGGATTCAGCTCAGCTGTGCTCATCAGCAGCCTGGAGAAGAGGAGGAGGAGGGGCGGTATCACAGGGGCTGAGTGATCCTGGCTCCTGGAACTGAAGAGGGCAGGCTGGTGGCCATAACACTGTAAATCCAATACTGTACAAGTATTTCACACATGCTGTTACTGGTGTTATTGTGTACCAGGATAATGCCAGTATAACGTAAACTGAGGAGTTCTACACTCTTACTGCAGAGGGGATGAATGACCCACGGCAGCGTTGTTTTACATCTGGGATGTCTCAGTCTGCCTCTGAAGGAGCTGTCCATGGTCTTCATAGTAGAATGCAGTGGGTGGGAGGGGTTTTTAGGATGGAGGTCATCTTCCCCAACATCCTACTTTCCAATATGCTTCCAACTGGTAAAATCATTAGACAGTGTGGGATTAACTTCCACTGTTATGCTGATGGTACTCACCTGTATTTATTCATAAACCTAATCAGCAGTGTTGGGCATCTTACATTAAAAAGGTAATTAGTCATAGTTACAAATTACTTTTTCCCCAAAACGTTATTGAGTTGGTAAATCAGTTATCACATTGTAAAAGTAGTTAGTTACCTAGCTTAGCTGTAACGTTACTTTTTGTTCCATAATGCAGTTATGTTCTACAACATCTATAGTGAAAGATGTTTTAATGAGAGAATGAGAGAATCAGAGAGAATTTTATTGCCAGCGCTCCAGCGAACCAGAGCATAGGAACTTGACTCCACAGAACAGCCTGACCAAGGTTACACACACATATAGACAGAACAGATACAGGCAGACCACGAGAGCAGCCATAACGGCGCTCATTTCAATAGATGAAGAGGGGATTACATGAGGAGAATTGGGGGAGGGAAAAAAAGGCAGAGCAGAGTTACACCCGGCAGGGAGTAGCTCTACTATGCAAAAAAAAAAAAAAAACACCTCAACATGTAAGCACGAACGTCACAGTTCACAACATGAGACCCGGGGGGCTGGGATCCTGGTTTCCTTACTGAATGATTCTCACAATCTAAAAAGAACATTTCATATATCTGAAAAGTTCTGTCAGTGAGAATGTTCCTATTGATATCTGGAATACATGTCCAGTCTGCCTAATTAACGTTAAAAAGAGCACCGTAGGTTTTTAGGGATTCTGAGATGTCGCAAACTTAATTCATACTATGCAGTTTTTATTGTGGATTATCATTTCTACGCTGTTGATGTCTTCATCTGCTATTTGGACTAATACGAATACAGTTAGTACTAGGACAAATTCAATTATCTAAATTACAGAGTGGTCCGATTGTTGATTAAAGTTTAAACGGCTTCCCGTTTCCTTGGTATTGTCTTGCCTGTACTGTATTCACTCATCTCCTCACCTTTCTGAAGTGCTGTTTACTTCCGCCTCTCTTACTGATCCGTCCCTACCAGCACATACAGATCCCGTCATGTGAATGGAATAATTTTCCGAGGCAATTTGCGCGCACCAACCTCATCCCTGCTTTTTAGCAATCAGAGAGATGAGTGTGTGCTGCTCTGCACACATACTTGTGTGTGTCATGTCATATGTTCGGAGCTGTGTGTTAATTTCTGGCACATGGAGTCCCAAGTGCAGTGGGATTGTCAGTGATCTTGTATTTATTCCATTTTCTAATAATTGCTCCAAACGTTGATCTCCTCTCTCCCAGCTGCTAGTCTATGTAGACTGGCTCATCCCAGTCTCGTCTCATCCCTGGAGTCTTTAGACAGCTCATTGGTCGTGGAGCTGACAGATGTTGGAGTCTGACTGTTTGTAGTTGTGGACAGGTGTCTTTTGAATGGATAACAAGTTCACACAATAGTACAGGTGGTGAGTGGAGGGTAGAATAGAAGACGTAACAGGTCTGTGAAGGCATAGTTTGTCAGAGTTAAATACTTATTCTCTGACCAATACACAATGGGATTTCCTGTTTTTCATATTCTGTTAAAAGTGTACCTATGGTGAAAATTACAGACATCTTTCATCTTTTAAGTGGAACAACATTCTCATTGGTGGCTGCCAAATACTTTATTTGCCTCACTGTACATGGTGTCTTGCCCAAGAACACTGCATTAAATAGCAGGGAAGCTGGGATTCAACCAGCGACCTTTTGAATGGCTAACAGCCACTTTTCCATTCAACCACAGCCACTCGAGCTCATAGTGATGGAAAAATGAGCCAACTTGAGTGTTTCATAACTTCAGTGGGAGATAACTGGACTTTTTATTTGTTTTTAATTAAATAAAAATGTTCTTGCAAAGAGAAAAATGTTTCTGTGCTACAATAATAAGGCATGACACAAAATAATTATTTTCTTCCAAAAAGGAATTACTTTAGCCTGGCAAGCCAGACTAAATAAATGTGCAAAACAAGAATTTGGTCTAGTTCACTAGGCTAGAATTACTTTGCTTTCTGTACGTTTGCCAACCCCAGTTCCATTTTTTGTGTTATGGTAATAGACATTCCCAAAGAAAGCCCGACAATAGAACAGATGTTAGTAAAGTCAACGTTAGAAAATAGCTGCAGTGTTCGCCCATTCAGGGGACCGGCTCTCTTTTCTTGTTCGGGTTTGATTCTTTATTCCACTGGATATGAGTTTTACAAAACACATCTTTCCTGCAACAACTTCCAAAGTCGGCCATCTCAGGATGCAACTTTGAGACCTGATGGTGTGATGTGGGAAGGACATTAAAGAAGCCAAGTGAAACAGGAAAGCTTTCTCTCAGGCTTGATTACTGATTATGCTTTGATTAGCAGGAGGGGGGCTGAAGGCATGAGCATGAGTCTCGCGTTGTGTCGGTTCACTTGTGTAACATTTTAGTCGATGATATTTGCTGTAATTAGCAGATGTGACACTCTCGGGTGCCTTTCGTCATTAGATTGCGTGGTTTCCTGCATCAGAGGCTTCCCACGTGCTGGGCCCGGCAGTTGGCGAGCTTCATGATGGAGGCAGAGGCTGGGAGGTTAGTCCACCGAGGGCAGAAGGGGCTGTCACACAGTCCGTGTGCACGCCATTTTCTTTAAGAAATGATTTCTTTTGTGAGTCTTTTAACTGCTAAAAGTAACGGTGGTGCACATGAGCGAGTACTGCACAATAAAGTCTTTACAGTCCAAATGCCACTGTGGCTATGGCAAAAAAAAAAAGACTTTAAAGCTGTTTTTACAGGACCATAGCGTTTGCGAAACGGGATTTGCCGCGGCTCCCTGGGGAGGATTTTGGCACTTATAGAGCTACGGACCCCAAGTGACTCTCAGTTAGTAGACGCCATATTGGCAGGAAAAAAAGGTAAACAAACACAGATCGTAAACATGAACGGGATCGGCTTGGATTTTACTTCGTCAGAGTTTACTTCACACTTTAAAACCAAAGAAATCATTTTATATAGTCAGAAATTAAATAGACTAAACATCTCCGACCCTTACCGTGCTCCTGGGATACTTTTTAAAAATGCCAGAAGCTGTCGGGGCGGACTTCTTACCGGACCTGGCCGGGGAACCCCTTGGGATTCCCCCAGAGGAGCTAGCCCAAGTGGTTGGGGAGAGGGAAGTCTGGGCCTCTCGACGCTACTGCCCCCGTAACCCGACTCCGGATACGCGGATGAAAATGGATGGATGGATGGACAAATAACAGATTTACACGTAAGTAGTTTAAATAGAGTGCTGTGCTGTTTGAATGTATAAACTGAACGCCAAGAGAAATCACTAGTCTGATTTTTTTTCCGTGAATAAAATAAATATGTCAGGCAGGAGCGTCTCAGGATCTGTCTGAGATCTGTCTCGGTGAGACAGATAATAGCAATCCAAAGTGCTTTTTATGTGTGATCTGACAATTGATCAACCATTGCTTAAAAATTAAATACAGCTTAGCCGGTTAATTGCTGTGATCATAAAACATGTAAACGGCAGCACGCAGAACTCACGAGGCAACGTTTTACGTGATGTTTACTTGTTGCTATGAGTAATAAGACAGAAAAAGCCACGCCAAAATAAGTTTAGGAAGCCCACTAAGAATCGTAATAAAAGCATTTAAAATAAATACCATACACAGTTGAGGAAACGTTGGTTTAAGTACCTGATATGAAGTGGTCGCTGCATAAGCGAAAACCTTTACTCTCGGGATCGCACAGCTTCATTTTAGCCCGGTCACTAGCGTGTTTTATTACAATGATCCAACGTTTGCTGCGTTCCGGATCTTGGGGAATCCTGTAGATGGCTCATTCCCTATGTTGTCTGCGTCTGTTCTGCATCCTGGGGCACAACGGGAATCTACCATGTTTCCTGTTTGAGTTTTCTGACAATAACAAATATTCCAGTTGCCGGCTTCTGCATGCCAATATGGCGCCATTTCGATTTGAACTGTTGCATGCCGGGAGAAGTGATGTCAACTCCCGGAGCTCTATAGTAGCAAAGCTGAAGCTAGAATATACTACCTCTCAAACCAAGACGGGATAATGAGAGGTGTCCCAACCCCCGTCCCAACCANACACACACACACACACACACACACACACACACACACACACACACACACACACGTGACGTACAGGGTCGCGCATTCAGCGTCAAACTGATGAAATTTCTTTTTCAGGACCTTTAGCTTTGATGTGACCTGCTTTTTGTCCCGCTTGACGCCCAGCTCAGCCATTGTTTTCACCACTATGTCGAACGGCTGTCTCTCACCATTCCCGTAAAAAGGGGACTAGTGTGTTCGTCCGCTCGCACGGCCAAAAGCTCCATGGTCTCCGCGTCCGTCCAGTTTGCCAGCCGGCACTCAGCGCGCAGTATAGGTCACTCACGCAACCACCCTCTTTTGTGTGTGTGTGTGTGGGGGGGGGGCGCTCCCACAGTCGCTCTAAAGGAATTAGCGGGGCTGACATGCTTTTAGCCATCAGAGGCGAGAGGCTCATGCGGCAATATTACTACGAAGCTAAGCTCATCAGAATCGAGTTTTATCACCTTTCCCCTTTGCTCCTTGCTGCATTTACGAGACCCACAAATGTGGATTTATCACTCTGTAATGACGCAGTGGTCTGTCTTATAAAAGAGGCTCATGAGTCCATAACCTTACACCGCTTCAGTTCGTAGCAGACAGAAGCTGCGTCCAGCTCTAGAGCATTAGCACAGCCAACCTTCCTAACAGCAGTTCCTCCAACGACTGTCCAATCAATAAACTCCAAATCTATTTGAGCTTAAAGAGGTGGTAATGCCCCCCTCAGAGTCCTTCTCCACCCACGTATCAATTTTAAAAACTGCAACATTAGTAGGCGTTGCCTGGAGGACAGAGAGGGCGGAGCCGTGGCAGTGACAAAGACAATGGCTAAAGCCGGGCGTACACTGTGCGACTTTTTCACTCGCAGCGTTCAGCTTCAGCTCAAACTGTACGACTTCCTCGCAGAGCAGATCTCACGAGTCGTGTGCTCACACTGTACGACCCATGCAACCTGACTGCTCACACTGTACGTCTGGTAGCAACACGTCGGCCCTAAAAATATGCTAAAAATAGCAGTTTTTACTCAACACGTCAGACTTTTTTGTCTTGTCTTGCCTGTTGTCCTTCGGGAGTGCTGCAGGAGATTTATGGGGGTTGGATGAGGAAAACGAAATAAAGAAAGTAAATCTGTGTTTTGTGATCAGTTTAATTTGACATGAACATGACAAACACGCTTTCTTGACAATCTTTGTGATTAAAAAAACGTGTAGAAACAAAAACGAACAGCGTGTGTTATTAGGGAAAAAGCGAGCGAGCAGCGTTGATGCAGGATTGCTCCTGCGCCGTGAGCGGTTCTGATACATTTTGGGTCGCAGCTGCTCGCAGCGCCGCTTCAACAGTGCGATACCCTCACGAGGGACGAGCTAAATATTAAACACGCCAGAAGTCCATGCTACCTCACGACTGCTGATTGGCAGCTGGTGACGTGGTGTTAATCGCCTCTCGTAACCCCCTGTACACTACACGACCGCTCGGCGCAAAACTCGCCCCGATGTCGTGGATTCTCGCACAACTGGAAAATCGGCTCAAAAAAGTGAAAAAGTTGCACAGTGTACGCCCGGCTTAACTAGACGATGTTAGCTCCCTTCACTCTGAGCAGTTATTAGAAGTGGAGGACGTTTCTCCCCCTCCTTACCCAGACACTCGAGAAGAAAGGGACCAAGTCTATTTGGAGGAGACAAGCGGACCTGAGCCTTATTGTTTTGAGCTTGTGAGTTGCCTGAAATTAGCGGAACCGACCCAACAGAACCAGCTCTGAATGGTAAGTAGCCGTTAGCCATAGCATCAGATTAGCTCTTAGCTCCACGGCCCTAGAGAGCTAGTATTCAGCATGTTTTAGAGGTGTATCTGCTTCAACACACCTGTTTTTAATCAGCAAAAAATAGCTGAGCTGCTTAACAGCTAATCTAACCTGTTAAAGGAGGAAAACCACTGAAATGTGCTGGATAGCAGCTCTCCAGGAGTCCTGGGCTCAAGTTACAGTCTGCTGTATAAAGTTATGAAAATACCCCATGAGAAAATTATTCTGTAATGTGTTCAGCCCACTAAAACTGCTCTGATTTCATTATTTATTTACTAATAACAGCTGCTCTCTCGGTTCTAGGTCCTCTGGTGTCTGCAGCTGGTCTGGTGTCATCAGGATCAGGAGCTTCCAGAAGAATGTGCCTTTCAATGACTCTTTCCCCCTTATTTGTTATATTAATTAAATAAATCTCAATTTATATATTTCCTGTTTTTGTTCATGTCCATAAATACTTAAACATGCTTGAAATTAAAACAAGCTTTTAACAGTGAGGTGCTAGTTTAATAGAGCTAGTTAAACATGCAACAATGTGGTAATTCAATTAATGTAATATATAAATATCCATTAAAATATCAAAACTGCAATCTAAATGAGATATTTGGAAGCACAAAAAACTTGTCAAACACAATATTTATTATAATAATTGTAGGCAGACAGGAGACAGAGCTGATGGAGGTTCTCAGTCATCAAAGGATGGCTGAAGGCTTTCCAGGAACAGGAGATGTGGTGTTGTCTCTTCTCTCTATTCTGCCAGATGAGCTGATAGGTTACAGGTGTGTGAGGACATCCTCATGCTGTCACAACCAGATGACAGGAGTTATCAGGTGATCAGCCAGGCTAATGATGAGATGCAGAAAGAAAACAAATCCAGGACAGTGTACAGTAATAACAATAATCTGTGGTGTTGCTCACCTTATGTGCTCTTATAGAATATTAACGTGTGCCTGCCTCATGGTGTAGAGTCCATATTTTGCTGAGTGTCCTGCAATAATGCAGGTTATTAGTTAATTTACTTTTGATAGCAAAAAACAAAATATTTAATGTAAAAGTTATTTACCAGGTGAATCAGCTCACACGTCACCACCAAGTGTCACAGGGCCAGAATCAGTAGCCTCCTTCATGATGTCATGATGTAATCACATACTTATTTAATTGTTAATATCTTAAAAATTCTGAAATGTTTTAGTTTTTTTTACCTTGAACAGTTCACTGAGCTTGCACTGTCACTGAGGTGGAAGCTGGAATCAACAGCACACACCTCACATCTTGGTCTTTTCAGGGGTGTGGACGCTGCTCTGGGACTTTCTGGAAGATGAATTTCCATCATGGTCTCTCTGTCACAAGACACACTGAGGCTCTGAGCTCTATTCTGGCTGGCTATGTAAAAAAAACAAAGAAACAGCACATTTATAAATGTTTAAAAGAGCATAAAATCACGTGTAACAATAATCTGTAAAACAAATTAAAACTAGAAGGTAATAATAAAATGTTTACATAGAAGATTATTAAAAATGATTGACCTTTGCTACGGGTAAGGCTTCACGTCAGCCTGGACAAGTGCATTCTTACAGACTACTAAATCAGTCTGACAGCCAGTGTCTTGGGTAGATTTAGCCTGAAAAAAAATAGAAACACATTGTTGTTGGAGTTTATAAAGTCAGATAATATACAAAAGAAACTGTCCTATATAGGCGCTTTATAACATTCCTAGTGTGTGATTGTTATTATAACGTAAAAGTCAGTCACACATGATGTGGAGAGCCTGAAATGCCACCTCCTGAACAGAATTCCTCACGGAACCGGGTCACAAGCTGGATTTCACGCTGTAATGCTGTGTGTCAACTAGTGCTGCGTCAGTTAGAGCCACTGTTGCAGAATTACCGACTGACTAGCTAAAGGAAGTGAACCACGTCTCTCAGACTTTGCATTTAGGAAGGGAATTGTCTTTAGAAGACATCAAAACTTTTATTTAGCTTACTCACCTCAGACTGGAGCCCGCCGTGGTGGGGGAGCAGAGTCGGTGGGCTGCATCTAAATCGCGGAAGAGCCACGGTGGGCACAGCCTCCCTCTTCAAACGGAGACGTGCAGAATCGCGGGTAAAATGCTGGTTGCAAACTACAGCACCAGGCGGGAGCTGAATGTTTTCCAGACACCGATTGTGCGCAACCACTGGCGCCTAATTTCTATGTCCAGCGGAAAGGAGTGCAACCCCACAGAGCTCCGCAACCATACTACACTACACCTTCTCACCATACTAACACAATATGGAGCACTAAACCCGAACTACTTTCCTAATTACACTAACAGCCAAACACCAACTAAACTACAATATCCAACAGCCAAACTAACACTAAATAAGTATGTAAAACACTAAAAGCTATGCTAAAGACCAGGATATGCTAATGCTATATGCTAATGCTGAACTACGGCTAACCTCCTACACTCGCTTGCAAATCCAACTCCCAACTCGCCACAAGGCGTGGCCGAGACGCTTGATGCTTTTATAACTTTGACACAGAGCTGCTACGTAGTACTCTACTGGTTTACGTAGTATCTTACTCTTTAGCTATTGGCTAAAATTTATTCATAATAAGTCAAATTCTATGTTTTAAGCTGAAGGTGGAGCTATACTTATATTTAGGCAGAATTTTTAATTTTTAAAGAAAATGCACCAAAATGCTAAAATAATGAATACACACATTTAAAACACTATTAGACACTCATTTATACAGTTCATCAGCAAAAAAAGTTAATTTAGACGTTACTTCCTCTTTAAGTTTAGACCACCACATTACCAGTCCCCTCAAGTCATATTCTGTTCATCTATGGAAATATAAGAGGGCGGACATGTTAAGGAGCTCATCTGCAAGTCAAGTGTCATTCAGATTTCCTGTTTTGTGGGGCAGCTGTTAATCACACACCACCAGGTGGGAGACATCTAATCACGCTCATTATCCAGCTTCACAGCTTGAATATTCAGATGGACTTTTAATTATTATACATTGTGCTGAAATTCCGTAAATCCTCGTGGAAATGGGTCGAGTGAATTGGGAGGAAAACACCTGGTAACACAAATGTGAGTCTGATTGTGTAGTTTGAGGCAAACATCACAGTCAAATGAACGCACTCCACCAGCTTGGTGATTCAGTTACGCCGTGCATCATCTCGAGGCTAAAAGATAATGGATATCCTAAACAGTCATGACAGCATCCCTCCATTATTTGTCATGCTATGAATAATGTTCCAGTGTTTGGCCCATCAGCTGAGTAAGAGCTAAGTGGTGCTGCATGCATCAGTTTGATAATGAATACTGACTGTCAGATGGGTTTTAGAAACTTACTTCAGCCCCAATTAAAAAGGAGAGCTGCAGTCATTGATTTTCCTGCACAATGTGGCAGAGATGGTAAATGTCTTCTGAAGGAGGCAACTATATCAGGCCATTGTTATCGCCTCTGTGCACGTGTGTGTGCACGCTGCCAGACCTGCAGACGGTGATTGCTGTTGGATGAAAAAGTGGAGGGAAATGAATGTTCCCACCTCCACACACACTCTGAAGCTAATGATTGATCGTGTTGAATTCAAACAGATAACTCGGGCATGAAAGATCTGTGGAGAAACTAAACCGAACATAATTTACCAAAAACAAAATTTTTTAAAAGGATTCAATTAAATGAGTCAAACACTGGAAAATATTAGAAATTATAAAGGATTTGGATGTGTCGTGAGTAGAATTATATTAAATTTCTTGGTGTTAAGCTGATTCTTTTATCCTTGTTTCCGTTCATGTCTCTGCTCACCTGTTTGTTGGACAGAAGCAAGTCACTGCTCCAGCTCAGAGAAGATATGATAGGAAACATTGAAAAAGTCCAACTGTTTGTACAATAAAGCATCTTTGGAGTCACAACTGCTAACTGAAACAACTCTTGGCTCATCAGCCTGGATGAGCTGTGGTCATTTAATTTAAACTAAAACTGGAGGAACGTATGACAACCACACTGCTAACATGATTTAAACGTTCTCATCGCTGTAGAAACTCTTAGCAAATCAGGTTCACAGAAAAGGGCAGAACACATCGCACACACAACCAGTTCACTCGGGCATACGTGTTCACAGCCCCCAAAACTGCCCTACTCCTTTTTTTGTCTGGGGTGGGGGACAGGCTGCAGCCTTGTTCACTTGAAGCCGCGACTGCACCACCCAGCAGGTATCCTAGGTACACTGCACATGCTTTGCCCAGCTGTCACTGTGGACGATGACATCATCCAAGGAGGCAGCAGCCTACGTGGGGTCTATGAGGTGCTGAAAGGTGGCTGGGGCCCCAGTCAACCCAAAGAGCATGAGCCAGAATTGGAAAAGGCAGAACAAAATGAACAATGCAGGCTTTACCTTGTCTTCTGGCACCAACAGGATCTGCAAATACTGAATCCTGTGAAGTAATGGGCCGAGCACAGGCCGTTGTTGAGGAGGTCTTCGACACACGACATGGGGTAGGCACCAAATTTTGAGACACTGTTTTCCCTACAGCTTCAGTCAGAGGCGACATTTACGTCTCAGTATACAGAATGATAATGCATTGTGTATGCAGAAAGCCCCCACTGGTTAATTCTCTCCGTCAATCGGAGGCTCCCCCTAACAGTGAATTTGAGCTGGCCAGTCAGTTGGCAGTCGATGTGTTGGACCAGTTAAGCCTGAAGCTGACTGCCTTAATATGAAGGCCGAAAAACTGACAGTTGAGCACAGATAAACACAAGTCTACCTAGATGTGAACACTTTAAAAGCTACCCAGTCTGGTTTGTGCTGGCCCAGATGTGAAACTGCCATAAGGCCGGTGCTGCCCAGCAGTGGGGAGAACATGTCTTTAAAGTGTTTCTGTAACCCAGCCACATCAGACATCAGAGTTACAGAGATCGTCACCACAAAGGCCTATGAAGTGTCCTGATCCAGCTCATTTCTCTCAGGAACTGAACACACCAGGGATGATGACGCTGTATCCTTACAGGGTTTTAGGAGGTTGAGATAGTAGATTTGTGTGCCTCCACCCCTGTCGGACCACACCACCTTATTGTCCACTTCCCCTACTCATCATGTGCCTTCGAAGGGTCCTTGCAACTTGGAAAGCAATTTAGAACGGGAGGAAGGAAGCAAAAGAAGAACATTGTCCCCTGGCTGAAATTGACACAGTCGGGTCCCTTTGTCGTGCAGCCACAGTTGATATTTATGTGACAGTTCCCCCAGTGTGCAGGACATATTGAATTTCATTCTTGCTATTACTAGACCCCTCCTCCAAACTTCATTTAATAAGTTCCAGCATACCTCTCGGGGTCCTGACAAAAAGCAGCTCAAAGTGGGAAAATCCCATGGAGACATAGGGGACCCCGTGGACTGCTAACAATAGGGGATCCAACCACTTATCTCAATGATGTTCATCCACGTGAAAACTTATGGATCATGATTTCAACACCCTATTAAACCTCTCCACCAAACCATCTGTGTGAGGGTACTAGCCGCTGGCCTGCATGGCCGTGATACCCAGTAATGCATACAGCTCACGTAGTATGCAGGACATGAATGATGTGCCCCTGGTCAGTTAAGATTTCCTTGGCAATCCCAACCTGGGAGATGACCTTGCACTCCACTCTTTGCTTAGATGGTGCACAGAGGCAATGCTTTGGGATACCAAGTTGCACCAGGACTAACACAAACTGGAATCCCTGTGCACTATAAGGAAACAGACTGATGAGTCCATAAGGATAAGGGTCGGCCGCCCGAAGCCTCCACCTAAGCTGTTCTGTCACGCCGATAGAATTGCTCCGAATAAATGCCACCTGCACCAGCTGACGCTAAACTCCTTTAGAGTTAAGTTAAGATGCAAGCTCAACACTTGTGTACCCTGCGGCAACTCTTGGACCAGAGAGTCGGTACCACACGGGTCTTCCCTACCGGGCCAAGTACCCAGAGGCTGACAACATCCTCCCTTTGACCTCCGGATCCACACAGAGGGTCGTCTGATCGGTGAGGTAGAACACAGATTGCGTCCGATGCTGTTCTCTCTACGAAACAACTTAGTTAGCTGCAAAACAACTCTTTCACCCAGAACACGTTTCTCTCTCTGATAGGAACCTTCTGAGATTCCATCCACACATTCAAACACACACATTTCAATTTAGCTTCCATTCAGACACAGGTTGCATTTAATATCGAGTTTAAATATCAAAAGCTGTTATAAATTGTCATTTGTAAATTGTAATTTTTAAATTGTCATTTTTAAATTGTCATCTTTAAATTGTTAGTAATAAATTCTTAACTGTTTAAACCTGACTCTTCTTTGAAATGAAACACAGAATAGTGTATATTTGGTTATTGAACAAGCAAAGATTCCATTAAGTCTTCTGGTTTAATAAAAAAAACTTTTGCTATTAATTAAATTTCTTAAATTAAATATTAATCTTTGTCTTAAATATAGACCAAGCCAGTTGGTGCATGAACTTCTATCGATTGTATAAATATCCTGGATATTTATACATGATATAAGCTTCATATGCTAATTTGTCTGATCTTTCTCAGGATCTAACAAAGCTGACAGCAAACAGCGTTAAAACCTAGTATGTAGATTGCCAACGCTACATATAGATATATATATATATATAGATATAGATATAGATATATATATAGATATAGATATAGATATAGATATAGATATATATATAGATATATACAGTTATATATTGATATATACATGCATGCATGCATGCTTCCAATTGGTAAAATCATTAGACAGCATGGGATAAACTTCCACTGTTATGCTTCAGAAAAGGAAAATATGCCTGACCTGAACGGGATTAAATTAGTCTCAGAGAACGTGTGTGTTCTCTCCATCCCCAGTGAATCGTGGTGGATGGCTGCTTATACTGAGCCAGGATCCTCTGGAGGTTTCTTCCTGTTAAAAGGGAGTTTTACTCTCCACTGTCGCTGCATGCTTGCTTAGTATGGGGATTGCTGTAAAGACTCTGACACTAGTCAGTGACTCGATGCAACCTGCTGGGTTCCTTATATAGGAAACTTTTTACGGATTGGCGTAATGAACTGACCTGTATTGAAATGTTTACTTTGTGAAGGTCCTTGAGACGACTCATCGTGATTTGGCGCTATATAAATAAAGAATTGAATTGATGCAGATTTTAGTGTTTAGCTGGTTAAAATACAGGGCACAATGTAGATTGTCCAAGTGTTGTTGCCATAATACGACACCATCACCAGGCACAGGGCCCTGGGTATATCTGGTTCCTACACCAGCATCGTTTTGGTGAAGATGCAGACATTGAAATATGTTCACCACGATATTTTTAGGAAATTAAGATTTAATAAATTTGAGTGAAAACCTGGATTCTTGTGTGGAAAACGTTGGAGACAGCAAAAGGTCTGGATAAGAAAGTATAAAGATTACTGCATGAAGACTGGAGAACAGCCTGAGCAGTAAATTAGTATTGTTCTGTTTTAACAATGTTCATGCACACTGAATGACACCTCAGTTGTTGCACAGCCCATAAAATCAACTGGCTCTTTAATCACAATCCTGCCATAGTATCAGTCTTTTTGGAGCCTTAGCCTTGTCACCAGTAAAGGATGGCGGTCATGTTTAGGGTCATCCTGCAAGGCCTCTCATAAATTCCAACAGCGTTACCTGTCTTCTGGCTCCAGCTTGATAACAATTATTATGGCTCAGTGACCTGAAGATGAAGACTCGCTTTAGGCCTCGTCACCCTCAAGCCACAGCTTCTAGCTCCTTACCTCGGCCCCCTAAAGCCATAAACTCCGACCTGACAAGTTAGCCAGGAGACAAGAGTTACAAGTGCTGCTTATTTAAAAGGTAAAGAGAATTAATCTCTGTAAGAATGGTTT
Organism: Nothobranchius kuhntae; assembly: GCA_006942095.1. Classification (NCBI taxonomy): domain Eukaryota; kingdom Metazoa; phylum Chordata; class Actinopteri; order Cyprinodontiformes; family Nothobranchiidae; genus Nothobranchius; species Nothobranchius kuhntae. Next base: position 780,232 of record SSNQ01034628.1, read on the forward strand.
TCTGAGGAGCAACTAGATGTTTCCTGGATGTCTGCTGTTTATGAGGCTCCTCAATCACGTTTGATTCTGCATCCAACCTGAGGCCATAGCTCAGCATCACCGTCAGCAGTGAGATTGATTGATTGATTGATTGATTGATTGAATCTTTATTTTGAACAAATAAAAAAGTACATAACATAAAGGAAGAAAATAGACAGAGAAAAAAACAACAACAACAAAAAAAGAAACACTACAAGTAATGTTCAAAAAGGAGCAGGAAGAAGCTTAAGTTTATTTAATCCCACCCCCTTTCCACTCTAACAATCAATAGCCTACAGACAATCTTCCTTATAGTTTCAGTATACACGACCTGTATATTTTTAAGAACATAGAAATACCCACCGCAACACACCCGTGCAAAATTATGTCAATGAAAATATTATACAAGATCATCAATTCTCAACCTCCTTGTACTCTGCAAAAACCAAATCCTTAAACTGCTTTTTAAATTGCCTCATGCTTGGACATTGCTTCATATCTGCACTAAAACTGTTCCACAGCTTCACTCCACACACAGAAATGCAAAAACTTTTTAATGTTGTACGGATACAAGGATATTTTAAGTTAAATTCACCCCTCAAATTGTGTCCCCCTTCCCTTTTAGAAAGTAATTTTAGAATGTTGTCAGGAAGTAGTTTATTTATTGCTTTATACATAATCTGTGCCGTGGAAAAATGCACCAGATCTGGAAATTTTAAAATTTTAGATTTTAAGAACAGTGGATTGGTATGATCTTTGTAGCCAGTTTTATGAATTATTCTAATGGCCCTTTTTTGTAATATAGAGATTAATGATAATGAACATTTGTAAGTATTGCCCCAAACCTCTGCACAGTAGTACAAATGCGGTGCAATCATGTAACAATATAGAATGTGGAATGATTTATGGTCCAGAATGTGTTTTACTTTACTCAATATTGATATACTTCTTGAAATGTTATTATGGATATGATTTATATGTGACTTCCAATTTAATTTATCGTCTATAATTACACCTAGGAACTTATGTTCAAATACTCTTTCAATTTCCACATCATCTATATTGATCTGCACTTGTTCATTTCTAAGGGAATTTCCAAATAAAATTATTTTTGTTTTACTTAAATTTAATGACAGTTTATTACTGTCAAACCATTTTTTGATTTTGTCCATTTCTAAAGTAACTGTATCCAGCAGCTCCCCCAGATTTCCCTTAGAACAAAAAATATTTGTATCATCAGCAAATAATACCAATTTCAATACATCAGAAGCCTTGTAAATGTCATTTATATAAAGAATAAATATTTTTGACCCAGTACAGAGCCTTGTGGAACACCACAAGCAATGTCCATGCATGATGAAGAATAGTTTCCCATCTTTACAAATTTTTTCCTTTTCACCCATTGCAGTACAGCCCCCCTTATCCCATACTGTTCAAGTTTATTAATTAATATGTCAAGATTAATTGTGTCAAATGCCTTTTTGAGATCCAGAAATAATCTGGCTGCTGAGATAAAATAATACAAAGAGAAAAAAAAATGTCTTCTGATATCATGTGACATCATTTTTAACTGAAAACACAATAAACGGTGCCACACGCTGGATGAATGCCTTACTTTAACATCAGCACTGCTCCTAATGCTGAAATGCCAACACTGAAGTGAGGAGAGAAAACATTCCGACAGCCAAACAGAGCAGGAAGGCCTGAGAGACTATCCACACTGGTGCTGATAGTTGTTAAAACCCTTTGTTTCACTTCAAATGGGTTTAGAACAGCTTGTGGATGTGAGCAGGGCAGTGAAGCTACACCATAATACACTCTGGGATGCTCACCTCAGGCTAGCACACTGGGATTGTAAGCACTGCTCTGAAAGTAGCCAAAGAAATGCATCGATTTCCCTCTTTGTTTTATGGACTGGGTCCTGTTGAGGGATTTCAAAAAGGAATGGGGAAGTGCCGAATCCCTCTCACGATGGAGGCTTCCCAACAACCAGAGGTCCAGAAAAATCAATTCCAATGTTTTCTGAACTGGGACACACACACACACACACACACACACACACACACACACACACACACACACACACACACACACACACACACACACACACACCAAAACTAACATAATCAGACTGTAACACTGCAGGTCACAATACATTGAATGATGATGTGGTTTGCATGAAAGGTGTAAAAATGGTTTATTGTGTATTTTATTCACTAAGTACTGCTCATGTTGGGTGTACTGGTATTTAATGTTCTATTTCTGCATACACAAGCACCCACCAGTGTCTCCATGACATCACTCATGCTGGGCTTTAAAAATACATTTCCCTCTTCTGCAATTGCCCAGCATGCATTGCACACTTTAAGCATCTATCAAAATGAATACGTATGTTTTCCCAGTGAGCGACTCAGCAATAAGAAATTACAACATGCATGTTTTAGTGTTTTCCACCATGCCCTCGAGGATATCAGCAGGACTCGTGGAACATAAAACAAAACCAACCTTTAAATCTGGAGGAGCGTGTTGATGTTTATGTTTTGGTCTGATGCTTTTGTGCAAAGACACTTTAAGCGAGGATGTAAACAGATGCACATCAGTCACTTCTTTAAGAGCTGCTGGCTGTTGATAAAAGCTGCTGTTTCTGGTGTCTTTTTGTATCTCAGCAGATCACTCAGCCACAAAAGCCCTCTGTGTTCATATACGATAAAGCCCCCGCTATTCTACCCCCGGCCCCATCGTAGGCTTTGTGTCATTGTTCCTGATGTCTATCAGATGTCTAAACCATGTGTATCAATCTCAGGTCCATGGGCCAAATCCAACTTAGAGGAGCCATATCATGGAAAATCCACTTTTTGGAACTTTATAACATGTGGTATTGTTATTTCCTCATGAGAAATATCCCCAAAATACCTAGCCTGGCCTGCCAGACTCATCCTCTCTTTACGTCTGCACAGAGAACGAGTCTGGTTACTCACAGGCAGAGAGGCACATGAGGGGCGGGACTTGCCAGCTCAAAAGAAAGCAATCAGAAAAAAGGCAGAAATGCCGACTGTACCGCACGACACTGTAATTGTTCTGCTGTATTCAAGAATGGCGTTTGGGTACAAAGATTTTTTTTTTTTTGAAGAAAAGTTTTAACGCTTCTACTTGTTGTGGTTTTAAAGATGTGTTCGAGTCATTTAGAACAGAGGGAAGGGCCGCAGCGAACTCGGCTTCAGTCTTTGTTGTTTATGAGAAACTCAGCGTCGTGGTGTGTGATTTACGCTGCTCACTGCTGATTGGCTCGGTTAGAATTCTAAGGGGGTGGGGCTATTGGAATAGGAGTGTTCCCAGATCCAATGCTTCCCATAAGGAAGCATGAAGCTGGCTGGTCAGGCTACAAACCCACCCCCAAACCCTTTTTTGGCTGCATTTATGCTTTTTCCTGCCTCAGCTCATTTTGGTCGATGTAAAAAANTTTTTTCCTGCATCCAGGAGAAAGTAACCCACTTGTGTCATCAGGCATTTCTCCTCCCCTTGCATTGGGGACAAAACACTGCTGTAAAATCCCTGCAAATCTAAAATATAAGTGAAACTATTAAGTAAACACAAGAGTGGGAGGGGCCAAAGGGGTCAGGTGCAATGTGTTGATGATGGGTGGTAGTCGAAGTCGGGGACTTTGGTTTGATCCTCGGTTACAGAAGTTGGCTCTCAGTACGTGGAATGCATCTACGTATAAATATATGGGCATAGCCCACCCACTGTTCTACTGGGGTGGCAGGTTGAAATCAAAAATAGGAGGTTCCCTCGACCACCAATTTCTTTTGACCGAGTCACGCCTAGACAATCCAAAAATGGGAAAAGAGGAGCTGGGGGACTGTTATGTTTAGAACAGGGTTGGAACAAATGAAACCAATGTAGCTACTAGCTAACTTAGCTAACCAAAGAAGTTAAGAAGGACACCAGGAGCCGCGGGGTAGCCCACCCGCACGGCCGAACAACAAATTCTTTTACAACCCAGACTTCAAAAACTCTCAGATACAAAGAATGGTTTTGCTACAACATCTAGCTTCCATTACAACATTTCACACATCACATTCATATCCATTACATCACATCTCATTATTCATATCTTGTCATGTATCATTACTTTAAGCAAAAGAAATAAATTCATTTTATAAACTATTTACTGACTCTTTCTGGATTAATACGAAGTGTGTTTACGGTCCCTGAAGAAGCAAAGAACCCTACAATCTACTGATTAAACATTCAAAGATCAATCAGGTTGATATTTCATATCTATATGGAATCGTCACATCTTATTGGTCATTGTTAAATATGTAGTGTCAAAATCAACATGCTACACTCTGGAATGCTGTGCCTTTGGGAGGACACATCCGGGCGCCGTACTCAGGGATGACCTCAAAAACTAGCCACTCAACGTGGCCCGTGAATCACACTTCACAAAAATGGCACGTAAAAGTATCCTACAAAATGTGGATGGTAGATGTGCATGGATTAATGGGACATTTTCCCCCTAGGGAGTCTGATATGCCTGGGAGGATCCCTCCATATGATGCATTGTTTGGAGAGTGGTGGATTAAGAACTTAGCGGAGGAAGTGTTAAAGTGCAGACCAAAGGAGCAGGCTTTATCCACTGCTTTCTGGATGGCTAATTTACTGGCATTGTTAAACCCAGCTACAGTCCCTGTAACATGGAAGAAGTTATGAAAAAAGGAGTGAACATGACACACTGTGTGTGTGCGTGGATGAGCCGGACGGACTGAGCTCCAAGCCGGCTAGAGAGTTTTGTGTGTAGGGAGGGGCGGGCGCTCTACGTGACTGGCCAATCACAGAGCGTGAAGACAGTCAGTTACCCAATGAGAATTTTCCTTCAGCACGATTACAGATACTTACGAGGTTTACTCGTTTCATGCTCGTATTCGTCAAAAATGCTTTATCCGTACCGGATACTCCTCTGAAACGAGTATCCGGCTCATCCCTAGTGATCACAAAACACAGATTTACTTTCTTTATTTTGTTTTCCTCATCCAACCTCTATAAATTCTTGTGTGTCCTCCTGCAGCGCTCCTGAAGGACAACAAGCAAAACAAGACAAAAAAAAGTCTGACGTGTTGTGTAAAAACCGCTATTTAGAAGCATATTTTTAATCCGACGTGTTGCTACCAGACGTACAGTGTGAGCAGTCAGGTTGCATCTGAGAACTGGGTCATACAGTGTGAGCACATGACTCGTGAGATCTGCCCTGCGAGGAAGTCGTACAGTTTGAGCTGAAGCTGAGTGCTATGAGTGAAAAAGTCGCACAGTGTCCACCCAGCTTTAGTGGCACTAACCCTGGTTAGATCATGGGGACTGCAGGGGAGCGACTTGACCTCAATTAAAGCTTATTCAGAGTACCACTACAATGGAATGACCTGGGGTTACTGCTCTGGAGAATTAAGATATGTTTAATATGACTACGCCTATAGAGAAAGGGACTTAAGACTCAGGGAGGCAAACTGGCCTCTGAATCTTGCTTCAGGATGCAGGCACAGCTATCCACAAAAATAGCTGTAAAGGATGGGGACAATGTGTCGAACCCCTATGAGCTGGGGGGATATATAGACTATTATGGTAACCCACATTGGTGGGAAGGAAACTGGTCTCAGTATGTAGTATGGGACTCAGATAATTACCCCTCTTTAGGAGTTGGCTGGGGCTATTACGCTAATGCAAAGGAATGCAGAGCATGTTTCTGCTAAGAAGATAGGGATGCTATAGATTACCGGAGCAGCCTGGGGAAACTCCCCTTTCCAGCATGGGTACCTACAAATGGAGGACGGCGAGAAAGGAACTGCAAAGGAGCATTCCACTTCCCAAACAAGGCAGGGAAGTGTTAGGTGAGCAAACAGCCTCAACTGTCAGACTGGCAGTTTGTGAAGATGGGGCTGACCCTAGCCGGGAAGGCACTGGCTTTAGAAGTCACGGAGGTGGTAAAGAAAGTGACTCAAGGAGCAGTCGGGATAGCCTCTGTGGCCTTTTCTAGTCTGTGGCAGTATGCTAAGATACCAATACTGGTGGTAGGAGGATTTTTATTTGTAGGGGCAGTAGCAAAACTGGTGTCTATTTTGGGATGCATAACTAGATGCAGCAACAGACCACGCCCCCAAGCTCAAGAGGACAAGGAGGAGCCAACCGAGCGGGTAAAAGCTCAGAGAGCAGGAAAAGGCAGATTCAAACAGAAAACTGCTCAAGAGACACAAGGGCAGAAGGTAACCTGGTATCAGGATGAATAACTCAGGAAATAACAGCAGCACTCTTGGAGCAGATGTGGCTGTGTTGGTCACTATGCTAAGAGGCTATTTTACAGTGATTATGACCAGTGTAGTGGCTAGCACCAGCGTCTGGATCCAAGACCGTCAAAGGGGCACGCTAAAAGCATTAGCCTTGCTAGGACTGGCTTTGTTTTGCTTTATATTTATGGGAAAACCCTTCGAGGTGGAGGGTGGCTATACCCATACCTTATTGGGGAACAGGGACCTCTAGAGGCTCTCAATACAGTAATTGGATGTCTGGTACTGCTAATCACTGTGTTACCATTTACATATCTACCCCAAAAGGTGATAATTGCAGTTAGTGTCATGGCTCTCATCATCATGCAAGGGATGATTACAGTGTACTGCATAAGGAAAACCCAGGTGCACGGACGACCAAAGCCGAAGAAAAGAATGTGGCTTGTTATAATGTATGTATGGTGGGGATTAGTACTGATCTGTGTGTTATCCGAGGTACTGGACCTTGCAGCATCCTTGTACTTAGCCATGTATGTTTTCTTTGTCCTAGGGAACAAGCATGAAAACCCAGTGTACTGTCCACCATGTGATTCAATCGGTGGTCCCTGTGATGCTGCCTGACCAGACGGAAATGATGTGTGTCCTATGCCTCCTGAATGATATGGGGTTAGGAGTCGTACGCGGGAGCCTGATTACCCGCCGCGGACAAACAACATGGCTGAGCTGCCAAGGACTAAGGGCCGAGATTCATTTAACCAATATTATTGATCCTTATACAGGCATGGCCTTGGAGCGAGGACCTGCTAGAGATCACCCCAGACATGGGGAGCGAGGAACTACTGGGAACCACACCAGAGCAAGGGAAAGAGGACTGGTGGGACCACCCATGGAAGGGTCAGAAGCCAAGAGAGTCAAGCGAGAGGCCTAAGCCATGTGTGGCACCCAAGACACGTGGTAGAAGAGTTTACATGTATGGGTTAGTGGACGGGAGGCCAGTAAAAATGAACCCCAATGGGCCATGGAGACCCACATTAGTTTTAGTAGCTGAAGGGTGTCCCACAAGGGGACCCGAGCACAAACACGCCACCAGATCAGAACTGGTACGGCATTTCGAACCTGTTTTTTTCCCCAACAACTCAGGGAGCCACCAGGCACCCCTGTACACTGTCTCATTTCAGGGAACGTGAAGGAGGAGCTGAGTGGTGTTGGATCGCTGCCTCAAAGGGAGATTACGTGCAGGAGCAAGCCGAGGCAGAACCTGCAGTGGATCCCCTCAACTCGAACCCATCGAGCTGATCGCAGAGTCAC
>SSNQ01034628.1:794810-823553 GCA_006942095.1 Nothobranchius kuhntae
AAGCTTGAGAGGGGCAACCACGTCCAGGACCTGATTACAAAGTACATCAAAGTGTTGTGAATAGTGATCAACGTTAGATGGATCTGGGTTAAAGGTCTCTAACCTTACAGACATACAGTCCACAAACTTTGAAATAGTTTCTGCATCCAGGGCTCTGAACCTAGTAGCTGGAGCTTCACACACAGGGACAGGACATGGCAACGTAACATCACAGAGTATTGGAGAGTGGTCAGAGAACACAGGAGGCAAAGTCACAAGGTTCATGATGGGTAGACCATAAGAGATAACCAGGTCCAGGGTGTGACCCCTGGCATGAGTTGGGGATGATACCCATTGAGTTAGATTGAATGACTCTAGCAAATTAAAAAAACCTTTAGCAAGCACATTATCAGGACAGCAGATATGGATGTTAAAATCACCAAAAAATAGGACATAGTCATATTTTAGGATGCAGTCTGCCACAAGATCACAGAAATCATTAAGGAAGTTAGAGTCAGTCTTTGGAGGGCGATAAATCAGCACAACGAGCAGGTGGGGGGAGATGCACAGCTCAAATAAGCACAGTTCAAAGGAAGAAAATGACATGGTGGGTGTAAGCTGTTTACAAGGAAAGCTGGATTTAAAAACAACAACCAGCCCTCCACCTCTGCCCCGTGACCTGGGGATATTAAAACACGAGCAGCCAGGTGGTATGAGCTCGAGTAGGGGACTTGAGTCGCCAAACGGGATCCAGGACTCACAGATGCAGAGAAAACCCAGGTCATGCTGAATAAAAAAGTCACGAAGAATAAAAGTTTTGTTCAGCACAGACCTGGCATTGACCAAACCAAACCGGGTCTGCAGCGGGGCTGCAGCACCGAGATCGCGCACGGACCCAGTCCCCTCTAACTCTGTGCCCGTAACCGAGCGCAGATTCTCCCAGCAAGCCCCAGTCTGGCGTGATCTTCGAGCCGATCGGCCGTGGCGCGGTGCTGATACACCATCAGAGTCGGCCGAGTTCCCTGGGCAGGGCGCCGAGTAATCCAGGAGACATCTCGGAACCATCGGGTCAGAAGCTGGGCCGGATCGGGCCAGCCGCTTGTTCAGGGATCCAGGCCGAAGTCTCACGCGCCGGCTACCTCTCTTTCCTCGTCTTCTCCGATGCTTCCTTCTCGAGCTGGGGCGGACAGAGGGCCGACACATCACGGCTTGGGTGGAGAGAGCACGCGGGCAGTTCTACCAGCAGCATCGTCCGTGAGGTTCATAGCTCGCACAGCCCGGTTCCCAGCGTGCACTGCCGGCTACATCAACGGAAGGACGAAGCCTCAGCAGCGCAGCTCGATCATATGTCAGCAGAGGATCCACACCATTCAAAAAAGGGATCAGCGACAAGAAAAGTGCATAAAAGCCAATAAAACGCCAATAAAAACGCCAATAAAAACCGATAAAATGCAAGGCATCAGTGCGTAAAGAGGACGAGCAGCTCGCAGCGTGACCGTGCGCAAGCGCCATCTTACTCAGGTTAGCCATATCCCATCGCTTCAGGGTGTGTGTGTGTGTGTGTGTGTGTGTGTGTGTATGTGTGTGTGTGTGCTCGTGTGCGCGCGTGTGTGGGGGGCTTGTTCTGTGTGTACGAAGCGGTACAAGTGATAACGCTGCTGGTGTTCATAATTGTATCTTCTCAGCAGCAGCACTGCAGGTGCTCTCCATGTCCAACATGTGCGTAAGCCAGGTCTCCTTAGTCAGCTTAAAGTTGACTGGCGGTGTCCCAGTACAAGTAATTTCAGAAGTAATTTGTCAGGAAATCCAAAGAATACCCAGATTTGAGAACCAAGACCAGACCCGCTTCAGGGGAGGAGACCCAGTTGAAGCTGAGATGGGAGGAAAATGCATGAATGCAGCCAAAAAGGCTTTAGTGTGTTTCCCATGAGGAAAGGACAATAAAACACGGTAAAAAGCTCCAAAAGTTTTAATGATATGAAACTTTTACTAAAACTGTTCAATTAACCTCTCAACTCCATCCTCAATCTTGCATTTTTGGTGATATTAGCAATAAACCCTCTTTGGTTCCAGAATGAGTCTGAGATCTGGAAGAAGTTGGACTGACTGTGATGGAAAGGGCGAGTCTGCCTTTCCCGGAATCCCACGGGTACATTTTCTCATTCATTGTTGTCTTCCTTCACATTTTTTTAATCTAAAAATTTCCTTTTTTTCCCAGTTTTTAACGACAAGTTTTAAATCAATGTTTATTTTTATTATAGTGAAAAGCCTTGTGATTTTTATCTTGATAAGTGCTTCTTCTCCAAGATCCTGATGGATCAGATCCGGAAGACATCGACAGCTGAACGTATTTGATTTCATTTCCGATACCTCCTTTTACCAAACATGATCATGCAACAACAATCTCATCATTATAAAACAGATGCACTGAATTACGCCACCACATGATGCAACCCTGTCACTTTCGTTTGATTCTCCTACAGATGAGTGAACAAATGAATCACATAGCTGTAAGGACCAGGGGCTGTGCATTCCTTTCTGGATTCTAGTAAACGTTCTCACCTCCGCACCACGTGTTTGTGCAGCATGAGCCGTGTTTTAGTCAAAAACAACGTGTTAATATGGACGTCAGTGACAGACTGATCCAACGAACACTCCTCCTCCTTTCAGGCACCCCCTACAGCTGGTGGTTTCTGTAAAGACCAGCCTTGATCCTGGAAAGCAGCATGGAGTGACAACCAAGATCCTCCACGAGTGACTGCACGTCGACTCCTCAGACATCTAAATAATACATGCCTCCATGCCAGTCTCACCTGCCTCAACTGCATCCTTCTTCTCTGCTTGTGGATCACTTTTTTCTGTAGCAAAACTGTATTACCCGTGTCAGTGGCGTGGATGAATAGGTGCTGCTCAATCAAAACTGTCAGCATTCCTGAGCGCTTCGTGATGTTATGAACTATCAGAGTAAAACACCAGCAAATAATTCAATTCAATAAGACTTTATTAATCCCAGAGGGAAATTAGAGATCAATCCCAGAGGGAAAATAGAGATTAATCCCAGAGGGAAAATAGAGATTAATCCCAGAGGAAAATTAGAGATTAATCCCAGAGGGAAAATAGAGATTAATCCCAGAGGAAAATTAGAGATTAATCCCAGAGGGAAATTAGAGATTAATCCCAGAGGGAAATTAGAGATCAATACCAGAGGAAAATTAGAGATCAATCCCAGAGGGAAATTAGAGATTAATCCCAGAGGGAAATTGGAGATTAATTCCAGAGGGAAATTAGAGATTAATCCCAGAGGGAAATTAGAGATTAATACCGGAGAGGAATTAGAGATTAAGATTAATCCCAGAGGGAAATTGGAGATTAATCCCAGAGGGAAAATAGAGATTAATCCCAGAGAGGAATTAGAGATTAATCCCAAAGGGAAATTAGAGAAACACTGAGGATCTGGGGATGGAGCAGCTGTCTGGAAGCCAGTTAACAGGGGAACCTGCACATGAGAACCATCCGCTCCATGGCTGGAAAGGCAGATTCTCAGGTTGTCCGGAGCCGTTCCACCTGGACACCCAGGAGAACTCCGTGATGAACACATCATGTGATCGGTCCAGATTGTCTCATTACACATCTGAAAGGACCAAAACCAAGAGCAGTTCTGGCCTTGTTTAAGCTCAGCAATGGCAGAAAACACAACAGGAAGTTAACCTTCAACCAGCAGCTGTTGAAGAGATTACGGTGTTGCCTGGTTCCCTTTAGGGAGTCCCAGAACCGCTTGGTCCAGAAGCTCCTATTGCTTCATGGACCTCTGTGACCTCAAGGCTTTTTTTCCTGTTAAGTTTTGCATGTCGTTTGCCAGACGTTCAGCTATGGCTCGCTGTAACTGCTCCCAGACCAGCACATCCTGGGTTTGCTCCAGGGTCTTCTGCCAGTTGGTCGTGCTCTGAATCGAGCAGCTGAACCTCCCCAGCTGGCTCCTGTGGGTACAAAGAAACTTTGATCCAACTCAGAGAGACGGTGTCAAATGAGCACAAAGTCAGGAGGATCAGCGGTGTGCTCTGGACAGAAACGTTATAAAAACGGACTTTTCTCGGTCCTTAGCGATTAGAGTGCAGCTAAACGTTTGACCTTGCTCTCCACAGAAGTTCAGCTGCTGCCTCATTTGCATATTGATTGACAATTTCAGTGCAAGACGTTAAGCAAGGTCGCTTTAACCATCCAGCTAATTATCTTAAAGCCGAAGCTTAAAAAAACATTTTCCAATTTCTAATTAGAAAATGTCAATACTTAAACAGGCTGAAGTGCTTTCTGCTTAAAGGAGACTTTCTTCTTCCGCTGCTGATGTTTCAGTAATCAGCACGTTATTCATCTGATTTTAGATCCCTCTCAAGGATATTAATAGAAAGTTACTCATCTATTAGAGAAATATTGATAACACAAGGCTTGAGGTTCCTCCGTAGGAACGTGATTTTATGTGAAACTGGTGTGAGACCTGATGTGGGAAGTGGTTTTCTACCTGAACTAATACGGGTTTGGAGTCTAGAGAGGGGACACAAACAATCCTAAATGTCTTTCTGAGAATTCAGAGGAAAGGTGCACATGTTGAAAGGCCTGAACATGAAATACAACAGGAAACACGTGTGCAACGTTGCCAGACATCTAGAGGGTATGACATGTATTTAATAAAAACAACCTGCTCGCTTCAGAGGTTAAACACATCTGCTTTGACGTGCACCCATCCTCCTGCCTTTCAGCAGAGGTCAGCCATACATCATGGACCATCTGCAGGGTCTTCTTCCTAATTCACCAGAGGAGCCGTTACTGAGCATGTCAATCAGAACCAAGCATTCAGGGTAAATTGTCCATTTAAGGGCCACATTTACCCATAATTCAGAGGGACAACGCAAGCATGCATGACGGTTTGAACATCCCCCCCACCCACACACACACACACACACACACATGCTTCAAATGCATCCAGTTGCTAACATATGCAGCACTAATCTGCAGCGTGGCCCGAGGGACAAGGGCATGCTTAATGTTTGTGTCTCCATCCATAGTGTGACCCTGCATAAGTCCCCCCCNNNCGTCATGAGGATACAAGCACCAGGAGAGGGGAGGAGTCCCACCTGACTTATAGAAACACACACAGTCACACGCTCCCTCCCTCATGCTCTCTCTCACACACACACACACACACACACACACACACACACACACACACACACACACACACACACACACACACACACACACACACACACACACACACACACACACACACACACACACACAAACATGCAAACACACACGCACAGCAGTCTGTGCCAGTGGGCGTGGTGGGACTACTGAGCATGCTGGGCAGCAGTGGGAGTTAGGACTTGCTGAACTACAGCTGCAACACACCCAGCCATCGCCAGAGCAACAGAGAGTGGCCACGGGACACGAGCTCCAACACTCTGCTACAGATCCACAGAAAACACATATGTTCTCTAACACCCCCCTCCAAGCACACACACACACACACACACACACACACACACACACACACACACACGCACACACACGAACTAAAGACTTACAAAATCGTATGTCACACACACACACACACACACACACACACACACACACACACACACACACACACACACACACACACACACACACACACACACACACACACACACGCACGCACGCACACACACGAACTAAAGACTTACAAAATCGTATGTCACACACCCACTCACACTCCCATACACACCCTACTCACCAGGGCCGTGCAGACACGCTTGAAGGGGCGGGTGCACAAAGTTAAAAAAAGAGCACCAACAAGTTTCAAAATTGTGATAATGAGACCCTTGGGTTCACACAACATAATAAACTAGGAAAAATACATCATTTAGTGGCAATAATTGAAGTTAATGTTAATAATTGTTTTAGTTTTTAAGGCTGACTTCAATCTAAATATGTTACAGACACATTCTGCCCCTGATCTGAGTCCAGGTTGGTTGATTTTTGATGATCTTCCAATACTGAGTCCAGTTCTGATAACAGGTGGTGATGTGATGCATTTAAAAAGAAGAAAGAAGTCGTCCTTCTGTCTGTATTTGTCCGTTTGTTATTTTTGCCTTAAAAGGTCGCTCATTCAGGAAGTACATTTAACAGTATTCAACATTCAAGATCATTTATTGTCATCCCGCAGGTGTACAACCAAACTGACGTTGTGCTCCCTAAAGACAGCTCCAGTAAGAGGTAGTAAAATAAATGCAACCACAGAGACTTATCCAGTGTGATCTACAGCTATGTTAGCTGAGATCTTTTTCCTGTCAGTAGAAAATTCTTGATCCCGTTCCATGATCTCACTGAACTTAACACTAAACATGAGAGCTCTTCTACCAACCTAACAACAACATCCTTTATCCCATACGTGGCAGGAGTCTCAGAGAAACTTAGAAGAATCTTCTCCAAACACAACATCCCGGTAAACTTTAAACCCAACAACACCCTCAGACAGAACCTGGTCCATCCAGAAGACAAAACACCCAAACAGAAGCTCAGTGGGGTCGTTTATGCAGTCCAGTGTAGGAGCACTGTCCAGATGTTTACATTAGAGAAACTAAACAACAATTACACAAGAACACAACACAGGAGAGCCGTCTCTTTAGGTCAAAACTCTGCAGTCCACCTTCACCTGAAGGACAAGGGACACACCTTTGAAGATGACAAAGTACACAATCTGGACAGAGAAGATAGATGGGGAGAGGAGTAAAAGAAGCTATCTATGTCAAAACGTGAAAACCCCACTTTAAATAGGGGCGGGGCTTAGATTTCACCTTTCCAGTACCAGCAATGCAACTTTGGATCTCATTCAGTTTCAGTCTAGGTCACACCTTCTTGCATCTAATCAACACGATGACTCACCAGCAACAGAGGCTAACGACTCATCAGGAGATGGAGAGGCGGGGTACTCAGAGTAGTTTCTGCTCTTTAAATAACAACAGACAGCTACAGGGTATAAACTTGGCTCTCCCATATTCCAGTTAGAACTGACAAAGCTCCTCAGAGGAGAAGTGAAACGTCTTCAAGATACCAAAGAAGTCCAGTTGCCTTCATTTGAACCCTTTGGAGTAATAGTCAATAATAAAAAATACATAATAAAGTCATAAAATGTATATAATTATGCCCACATTCACTTTTACCATCTCTTTGTGGAGGTGGAAAATTCATCACGGTTAACCCTCTTATGACCATAAATATAATAGGTATTGTTTTTTGTTTAATGGCTTTAAAATTGTAATAAGAGTGTAAAATGTTTTTTAACTCTGCTCCTTTTTTCAGAACAACCTCAGCTTTCAGTGTCTAGTTTGTATTTGCTGTGTTCCAGATGAGCCAGTTCTGAGCAGATTAGACCAGTGGTGATCGGCGAGCAGTGCATGCTGGTTAGATTTGTGTCCGAGTTGACGCCGACTTGCTCTGACGTCATGCATGCATAGGCAACGATAACCTCGTGAGATCAAAGCGGCCGCAGATTTTGGAGCAAGGCGCTGCAGTTGCTCTCCCTCGGCTGCAAAAACTAGGGCATGACGGGAAACGCCTGGCTCTCACCTGATCTAAGATCTGATTGGTTCACATTCTGATCCAAACATCCGGTAGTAGAACATGAAATGTTAGTTGGTCACATGTATTCTGTAAATCATGTAACGTTGATGATGACAACTATATAGGCCATAAAGAGAAATGTGTTTTGTTTTCTTTTGTCACGTTTTCTATGAGCACACTAAAGCTACAGCTGATAACCTTTACTTATTATTACAGTCAGGTCTCCATATACAATAAATGATATCCACAAGCACGTGAGGATGTGTTTCAGCTGCTAACAGGCACCAGAATTAAAATTGAAAATTAAACAAGTGTGAACGCTAACACGATATCGTCAGCCATCGTCACCCCCGAGCTACACATGCAGGAAATTGTCCGACTTAAACGCCGGCTTTCAGCCTCTCCCCCTGCTGCGTCTGTCTGCTCTCGTCTGTTTTCCAGGCGAGGCTTAGCTCAACTCGAACACGGCCATTTTCATGATCCTGCTCCAGCCAAGCCCTGTTTCCCCAGCAACCACAGCCAACTCACCATTAATCTCATCCAAACCACCTGTCTCACATGAACTCCTCATCAGCTCCACCTGCATCACTCCCTATAAGACTCCAAGATCAACACCAAGCTAGCGCGTACACTGCTGCGAAGGATGCGCTGCGGCATCAGAACGTGAGCGTGAGGGTGAGGGTGGGGTTGGGTCTACTGGAGTGTCACTCTGAGATTGGTCGAGTGGCTCTAAACATGTGGCAGGCCTCCTGGGATGCCAGGTTGACTGGGCGGACGTATTACGGGCTGCGGTGTCGTGAAGGTGCCCGTGGGACGGCCCTTGAGTGTGGGAGGAGGGATTCTGTGGTTTTGATACGCCTGAGGTTGGAACATAGCTGCCATAGGGGAGGTTTGTTTTTGGTGGGTTGTGCTAGCGGGGAGCGGGAAACGGTTGCTCATGTTCTATTGCACTGTCGTCTACGTGGTTGAGCGGCGGGCCCCGTTTGGTTTCTTGGGGACTGTAGGTGTGACTGTGTTTGGCCTGCGTACTTTGTTGGGGGTGGAAGATCGACGCGTTGAGGGGGCGCTTTTGGCTTTTCTTCGAAAGGTTGGAGAGTACGGGAGGTTGTAAATCTTGGGCTATTGGCCATCGTTGCTTGGGCAGCAATATGCCTTGAAGGCGTCTAGCCTGCCGTATCTCCCATTTGAAGAAGAAGAAGACCAAGCTAGCGCCAGATTATTGAACACCTCTGCTAATAAATCTTCCAGCCTTTTTTATCCTGCCTGATCATAGCCTCCTGACCTCGTTCCCACGCCTGATCCTCGCCAAGAACTCAGCCTGCCACCACGACCCTCACCTGCCTTCGACTCTGCCCTTACCTGAGTTTTACTCCGGTAACACCTCCTCTTACCTTCAGGCTAATAAAGACTGTTACAACGTCTTACTGTGTTTGGTGTCTTCACGGGTTCTCTAGTTCTGGTCATTACATGTATTTAGTATTTGTTTTTTAAAGTCTGTCAAACTGCATCTTAAATGAAAAAGAAAAAAAACTGATTACAATTTTTTTTACATCTATTACTAAACAGGAACTTCTAAATGACTTGAGCAAACTATTGCAAATGAACAAGTTAAACGCAAAACCCTGGCCTCATGTTGACCAGTTTAATGACTGCAGCCTGTCTGTGACAACAGGTCTATGCTCTGGTCCAGAGAATGGCATGAAGTAAAATAAATATGAGGTAACATAAGAAAAACTCATACATCACAACTGTAGCTACATTTCTACCAGCTTTATAAAGATCCATAAGCAGATAAAAGGTGAAAACTAAACATTTCATGTAAAAAATCAACTAATAAAATTCTGCACTGATATAAAATTCGATTTTTAGCTAAATATTTAATGTAAATATAAATAATGCTGGAATGAAGCTGAATCTTACATTTAGTAAAGTTAAATAAAAACAAGTGTAATTGTAATCTGTCCCTCCTCATGTCACCATTTACTAGTGATGCACCCATATGAAATTTTTGGGCCGATACCAATATTAAGATCACCGATATGGCCAATAACCGATATTTGCCGATACTGATATACTGACAATAATGCTTCTAAAATTAGCAGATTTTGTATAGAATGAAAATTATTAAAGCTGAATTTACGTTATTATGTACACATAACACACACATTTATGGTTCTGAGATTATTTCATTCACTGTTCACATGACTAAACAAATACACATCACCCCCACCCTCTGAAACAGGCCAACAAATGGAGATAAGATGGAAAAAATATCTGTTGTTAATATCGGCCCGGTTTTATTTATCGAACCGATATCGATATGTTAAAAAAATGACTAACATCGGCCGATACCGAAATTGATGCCGATATATTGTCCATCCCTACTATCTTTCTATTTAGGTCTTGTTTCATATCAAAGTGACATTTGAATAATTGAAGTGCATTTTTGTAATAATTTAAGAGCTTGAGTTTAGTCCAGGGGTGTCAAACTCAAACTCACACGGGGCCGAAATGAAACTCTAGGACGGAGTCGAGGGCCAAACTTAATATTTTTTGAAAAAGTGACGGCAAATTTGCACATTTTCTTTATCAACATATATGCAATTTTGAACCTTTAAATTTGGAAACAAACTTATTTCTGCATTAACACTGAATGTGGAATAACCAAATTACACACGAGCAAGTCAGTTTTAAATAAAAGGCATCAGTGGTATTCATTACTTGTGGTATATTCAGCATTTTTAAAATCTATACAGGATTTATGTTTTCTTGTTTATTCATTTTTCTTATTTTTATTCTCCTTTTTTTCTCCTGTAATAAGTGTCATCGCTGCTGTGACGTCTAGCTTTCCCCACTGAGGAACAATAAAGGGATTTTCTATTCTATTCATCTATCTGCAGCCTTTCCACTTCCTGTTTACTGTAGGTTAAATCTTTTCTCACGGGCCAACAACAAAATAAAAATATCATTTTATCTTAAATGAAAATGCAACATCTCACCTGTTAACTTTCATGTTTTGGAGCAGAAAAAGAGCATAAAACCAACATATTTAAAGCTCAGTTTGCTCCACTGGTTTACTGAGATGCTCACCTGTTCCAGCCAGATACCTGCATCATGGGGTTGATCTGAGCTGAGGAGGAGACTCCTGTTGTTTTGTTCATCTTCATCATAATAATGACAACATTAGATGACAACAGGTGCTCACATAGGTTTGTGCTGCTGAACATGTCTGAGCAGCTTGACCACGTTGTTGTGTGTCGGGGAGGAAACAGACAGCAGCCACAGAGACATGCTGGTTTGAGCGTGTCGCTGCTTGCTGGAGTTATATCGGCTCTGTCTGGACGTTAGTTGGAAAACTTTCTCTTTCAGTCGTGAACACATTACTGAGCGGCTAGAATCTCCGTTTCTGGGCTTCAACGTCAGAAAATAGCTGAGTGAACTCGGCGCTGAGTGAGAGGAGTGTTTGGTTTGTCCGAGACAGCGGAGCTGCAGACACTGGCAGAAGACGCTGGAAAAAACACAAAGGAGGGGGCGCGTCGGCTCCGCGCTGACGCCCCAAAGCATCATGGGAGTTGAATTCTTCGCCGTAAAATCGGCCAGCAGGCCAGTTTTAATATATTTTTAATATTTATCTCGCGGGCCACATAAAAATGCTCCGCGGGCCTTGAGTCTGACATATGTGCTTTACATCATTGCATGTTTTTGACATGATTGCTATCATTTTGTTTGATGTGTTATAGTAAAGTGTTATAACTGTGTTGCATTAGGAAACTGTCATGGTCTGCGTCTGCGTCTTCCTTATGTGTCTCCTGATGTTTCTCCATCCCTCTCTAGATTCCCTTCTGTGTCTCATAGCGCCCTCATGTGTCTTTTGTCTGCGTCTCATTTATGTATCTTGTGTTTGTAGGCCTTCATAGCATTCCCTCCGGTTCGGTGTTCATTTAGTCATCCTCAGCCCCCTCCAGTTGTAGCTCCAGCCTCTTTGTCTCCAGGTGTGTGTGTGTGTGTGTGTGTGTGTGTGTGTGTGTGTGTGTGTGTGTGTGTGTGTCCTTCCCCAGTTAGGTCTGGTGTCCTCTCCTGCTCCTCCTCCCTGATTAGTTATTACTTTCACCTGGTTTTCTCCCCTCACACCTGCAGCTCATCTGCCTCCCATCATGCCCTGTGTATAAAGCCCTCTCTGTGTCTCATTGTCTTGTCGGTCCATTGTATTTGTCAGCTTTGATACTCGTGCTCCGTGTGAGCTTTTGGTCTTCAGGATTCGGTGCTCTAAGAGAGCTTTCGTTGTCCTATGGTCAGGACTTTTTTATTTTTGGCTCGCTGCCTTTGGGATTTTCTTTTGTTTTCGTCCTGCAAATATAGGATTATTTACTTTACTTCATCTCCTGCCTCCTGTCATCTGGGTATCTGCACTTTGGGTCCTAACTATCCCCACAACGTGACAGAAACTACCGTAAATGTAAAACTCCTGCATGACAGCAAAATCTTCCACATCTACCTCCACCGTTTTACACAAATCTTTAAATGATTAGTCCATATTTCTTATTAAATATCTTTATATTTTAAGAATAAAAAAAACACAAACATGAGGAATGCTTTGGTATTGTTTTGCCTCCCCAAAAACCTACTTCTCTGGCAAAGTTGTTACATATAAATAAATAAATAAATAAATAAGCAGTGGACTTTTGTGGGGAAGGTAAGGAAAATAATGTTTTATTTTACCATGACCACAAGTCCGTAGGTGTTGTAGAAGTTCCTGTTGTTGGTGCAGGAACTCCGGACAGCAAACCATAACGTCTTGGATCCTCAGGCCTTGGCTTGTAGTGTTGATGAAGACCTTTCTTGCTTGATGATCATGGTTTGAATCTCTGGGATGTAAGAGTCTTTTGCCACCTTCTCAGAATACGGCCTCCAGCATTTTGACTTTTTGTTGAATATTTTATGGTATCTGTTCCTTGTAACAAACAAATTAGCTAAATTAATATTTATTTTAAAAACAAAATACAAACTGTATGGACCCATCTGCTCTCCTCTTCACTTCTCTATGCGAGTGGGGATTTGAAGTCCAACGCAGCAAGCAGTATCTGTGCCTCGTAACCAGGTGGGATGCAACTGCATACATTAGGAGGCGGTTATGAAACATCTCCTAATTTGCTGTAGATCTAAAACAACATGACATTTAGAACAATTTTATAATATGTATAGTTTTAATTTAATGAAGTACCCTAATTTCAAGTATATTGGGACTTCTTTCAGCCAGCGTTTACTGAGAATGATGTCACTGAGGGCTTAGTGTGGAGCAGAGCCTTTCTGAATCCAGTTTCTCGGTCTCTTTTTAAAGATCATGCTGTCAATCATCCTGACACCACTCATGATCCCCAGTCACATGATGGAGTAGACCAATCCACAAGTCCTAAAACATATGTTTGGTGGTTAGTCACGTTTTTGACATCAAAATACATAGAGTAGCGTAGACAATCTACATACTAGAATTAACGCTGCTTGCTATCAGCTTTGTTAGATTCTGAGAAAAGATCCACATTAGCATATGAACTTATATCATGCATAAATATCTAGGATACTTATGCAATTGATAGAAGTTCATACACCAACAGTCTTGGTCTATATTTAATCCAAAGATTAATTTTTAATTTAAGATAATTAAATTAATAGCAAAAGTTTATTTATTAAATAGAAGACTTAATGGATGCTTTGCTTATTCAAAAACCAAATATACACCATTCTGTGTTTCATTTCAAAGAAGAGTCAGGTTTAAAAAGTTAAGAATTTATTACTAACAATTTTAAAGATGACAATTTGAAATGACAATTTGTAACAGCTTTGATATTAAAACTTGGAATTAAAAGCAACCCTGTGTCTGAATGGAAAACTAAAATGAAATGTGTGTGTTGGATGCATGGATGGATCTCAGAAGATTCCTTTCAGAGAGAGAAACGCGTTCTGGGTGGAAAACGTTGTTTTGCAACTAACTGAGTTGTTTCTTAGAGATAACAGCATACAGACGCCATCTGTCGGAAAGTGTCTACCTCACCCAGTTCAGGAGACCCTCTGTGGATCCGAAATGTCAGGTGGAGATGGTTTCCTCCGAGCATAAAGTTGGTAGGACCTTAGTGCGACCAAATCGGTCCTGAGATGTCTCCAGGTCACAACGACTGATTAAACTAGTTGTGTCTCAAAATCAATAACTCTGAAGGAGTTTTGCGTCAGCTGGTTACAGGTGCATTTATTAGGAGCAATTCTATCGGCGTGACTAAACAGCTTGGTGGAGGCTTCGGGCGGCCGTCCCTCGTCCTCTGGTACTCTCGTCGCCACAAGAGTATCTGTTTGGTTCAAGAACAGGAGTTGAACTGAAGAGTTTTTGGTTTTAACAAAACCTCAGAACACGCCCTCTCAGCATCAGAAAGCTTTTTCTTATGGAGCAAAGACATGTGAGAGCAAGTTAACTTTACCCTGGATTCAGTCCTGCATGAGGTGTACACGTGCAAATGACTGTCTGATTACTGATCAAACATTACTGATTATCATAAACAATCATTATTATTAACCCAAAGAATAAAAAGTCATCTCAGTAATTAAATACATTTATGAACCATGATGATTATTTATGATGATCTTAATAAACCTTGTAATTAACAGTAAAAAGAGTTTATTAAAAATGATTATATTAAATCTTGAAGTGTCCATCTTGCGGAGGAACAGCAGACCGATAAAAGATGGTGTTTAGCATGTACGGCTCCTGTGATGGATAATCTGTGGAACAAAAGTTACAGCTTGACCCAGCTCGACCTAGCTGGGGAAGTGTGACCTTTGGGTCACAAATATGAGGCCATTCATGTCGCAACATAGTATACTTACAAAAATCTCTGGAGTGTTGGCCGACACAGCTAAATCAGAAACGGTTACAGATGTCTTTGTTCCACTGTGATAAAATGGAACATCCCCTATGCTGAACTGCCTGTTAAAAATAGACATTTTAAAATTCCAATAAAAGCATCATAATACAGTTATAATGTATTATCATTTCCACTTCCCGCAGGTATTGTACTTTCCTTTCCCTGACAGATGAGATGGAAAGCATGAGGCGACACCAAGGATGTTTAATGATGTGGGTTTAGTGCAAAATAGTCTTATACATACAGAGCGGATATTTGTGAATGGGCATCAGTGCAAACTTCAGAACGTTTGACTTCTTGACAAAGCTTGTCTGATGCAAACCTTCCTCTCCCTTAAAGGAGTGTGTTTTTTTGGTGTCACTATCCAGAACGCAGTACAGGACTGTGTGCAGAAGCAGGACTATCCAGTCTCCTGTCACCTGTTTTGGGCAGATTTTAGGCAGAGGTATTTGGTGTAAAAAATTCCATAACATTCATTACATCGATAAATATCCCAACACACCTAGTGCAACAGCATGTCCTCTTTCACCTCAGAAATAAGATCCATCCTTTTTGCAAGCCAGTATTGTTTTATGGTGTCCACACAATATGCACATAAGACAGAAAAAAGTTTTGTGGCTCACCATACCCACATTCATGTATTTAAACATGAGGGCTACTTTTGCTAAACTGTTGCCTGACAGCAGTATATTTGACGAGATCATAAAGTCTCCTGCTTGCATCCCAAATTTGAATGTTGGCTGAGAATTCCACTGCCAAACATGGCTCTTGGGACAAGGCTGTAAAAGAGAAATATTAGTAACTGCAGGTGCGTTGCAAGCTTTTCAAAAGTGTGGGGGATGTTGTCTGTGGATGTCATCAGTTGTAAATTGAAACTCAATCAATCCAGTTATGGGTCCATGCATAATTCACAGTAACAAAGTCCTTCCAAAAACACGCTTAATATTCACCAATGTATAAACTGCACACATGCAGAACGGGAAGAACTAATCTTCCAAACAACAGAACCCAAGTTTTCTCCATCAACAACACCCAATTCAACAATAAGCCAGCGATCTGCCACCGTATGGGACAACCACGTGCCCCCCGCATCCCAACAATGACGCATCCGTAAAAACATACGTGTGACGTAGGACGTCCGAGGGGACCCCGTGTGAGAGGATGCAGGGATTCCCCCAGTGAGCGAGGTCCCCGTCCACTGAAGGGGGAACCCTCAACATACGTCTCTTCTGACGTATCGGGTGTACCCGGAGGCAGATGAACCAACGCTGTAGGCGTCTCGTGTGCAGTAAACCTAACGGCACCACAGCGTGGGCTGCAGCCATCATGCCCAGAAGTTTCGTGACTAACAGGGCTCTCACGATCTTGCAGGGTTGCACGCAGGAGATCACCGTGGTGAGATCTGCTGCTCTTGCCGGAGACAAACATGCGCTCATTAGGGAGGCGTTCAGCTCCACCCCGAGAAACACAATCGACTGGGATGGAAGGACGGAGCTCTTTTCCCAGTTTATGGAAAACCCGAGGGTTGACAGATGCTCTATTAACTTCCTGGTTTGCTCTGATGCCTCGTTCTTGCACCGGGTGCATTAACCAGGGGTTAACTAACATGCAAATGATACCGTCTGATTTATGAATTACTAATGATAACACGTTTATGAATGACCTGAGTACATTACACATCTCCAAAAATTAAAACTTATTGTGTTATTTCCTCCAGTTTGCATCCAGTTTAAACCAAAAAATTAGATACAGCTCAAGGTATGACCTATAAAATACATTACTTGCAAAATGAAGAGTTTAGCTGTACATTCTTTGGATTCAAAAACAAAACAACAGGGGAGGTAAGATTCAACAAATACCTCGCAGAAGTGAAAACCTGTTTCATATGAACTGTGATAACTGAGTAGGTGAGATAAAACTGTATTATTTTAAAAAAGCATTTCCACAGCTGTAATCATCACACTGGATGAATCCAAAAGCAAGACACCCAACACTTACCTGCAATTCAAGTTATTTTCAAGAACAACCTGTGTAACATCTTTGAGCTAGACAGATAAGAAGACGGAGGTGTTATGTTATTATGAATGTTGGACAATGACCAAACAGGCGGGATTCATGGTGGGAAGCAAATCGATTGGTTGAAAGCCAGTTGTGTCAGAGCAACAGGAGAGGGAGGGAAGAGCCCCTGGAAGCCGTTGGGCTCTTCCCTCCCTCCCTCTCCTGCTGCTGCTTGAAACCGAAACCCGAGGCAAACAGAGTGAGTGCGGCGTAGAGACCAGACTGGTGTGGAGGTGAGCAAAACGTCTGGAAAAGTGTGGGTGTTGAATCCCCCACACCCCCCACGGGTGTGACGCCCATGGTCTGGATGCTGTAGAGTCTGAGAGGGATTTGCCTAATTGTAGCTCTTTTTGTTTGCATTCAGACATGCTTCCACCCCTTCAGTCATACATTCTTTTATCATTTCTGCATCCGAGAAATGCTTGTTTTTCCCCACAATCCACAAACTCAGAGGGAGCACGTTTTGTTGCTGAGTCACAGATGTAACTGAAATCCAGCTTGCAACTTTGTAGGACGATCCGCTGCTGGTATTACTGCTGCTCTCACCTCAGATCTTTGAGGAAATGCATCTTCAATATTCTTGTGCCTGGTCTCATGATGCCATTTCAAATAGGAAACCTTTGTCACTGTAATGGTCTCTTGGCAAATTAAACACATGGGTCTGGTGCTGGGTGGAGGAAGGACAAATGCAAATTGTTCTGTCCATTCATCTTTAAACCGTCTATTTTCATCGTCCACTTTTCTTTTAGTCGATAACTTGGAACACCCCGTTTTTTCCCATCTGAAAAACTGCCGAGGAACAACCGATGAACGAGCAGCTCTGACAGTGAAAGTAGAGCACGTTGCTCAAGCAGAAGAGCAGCTGTGATGTGAGGGTGACAGGCTTTGTTGATGACATGATCACCCTTGCAGGTCCCTGAGGTCCAGTGATCAAAGCCTACTGGTTGTGCAGCACCAGGCTAAAGACCAAAGGTGACAGATCATTTGCTGCTGTGGCCCCCAGACTCTGGAACTCTCTCCCCCTGAGCCTGAGATCAGTGGACTCTGTGCTCTCCTTTAAACTCACTTGTTCAGGCTTTGGTGGGACCTTCATCACCTCCCTCTCCTTGTTCTGATCTTATTCTGTCTTTGCTGGGATCCACTGATTTCCTTTATTTTCATTTTAATTTTCTTGATTTTCTCTCCCTTTCCTTGCATAAAAAAATCACAATCCTCATATTTTTCCCATTTGAAACTTATTTGTAACCTTTTTTTATTCTTTTTTATATTTTAATTTTTTGTTTTTGTGAAGCGCCTCGTGATTTTTATCGTGAGAGGTGCGATAGAAATTATCCTTTTTTTTCTTTTCTTTATTTCAGGAGCTAAGTTCAAAGCCTCGTCACTCCTTCATCCTCCAGGATGGCCATCAGCATCTGAAAAACAGAGAAAAGATCCCATCAGACCTCATGGAGCTCTGAAGAAGGACTGGTTTGTTTTCTTTGATCCATGTTAATAAAGTTGACCACAATAACCTAATAAAGTTCTACTTTCAAACAGGACAGCTCTATTTCCTCATGTGTGTATGAGAGGTGATTTAGAATAATGTCTCTGGTGGTCCCTCATAACCATTCCTCTGGGAGTATCTGGGAGTCCAGAGGCCTCATGTCCCCTTTCCTCATCCTTATGGCTCAGATGCCAGATGGGAGCGAGTAGAAAAGACTGTGCAGGGTGACACGGGTCAGCTGTGATCTGACCTGCAACCAGCCAATGACCTCAGCAGAGCACACGGCATGCTGCAGTCTCTCCATGTCCCTGATGGAGGCTCCAGCGTACCACACAGTGATGGAGAGGTGAGGATGGACTCGATGACTGCGGTGTAGAACTGAAGAAGAAGAAGAAAATATCTTTTCTGTAGCACCTCTCAAGATAAACACCATGAGGCGCTTCACAAAAACAAAAATAAAAATATAAACATGATTTTAGAAAATTATTAAAAATATACTTAAAATGAGCAAAAAATAGACAATTGTGCTTAAAAATGTTAAGAAAGAGAGAGAGTGAATAGAAAAGAGGGAAATCAGTGGATCCTGAGGAAGGTGGAATAGGTGGGGAGAGCAGAATAAAGAGAGAGTGGTGAAGAAGGTCATACAAAAGCCAGCTTGAACAAGTGAGTCTTCAGCTGCTTTTTAAAGGAGACCACTGAGTCCACTGATCTCAGGCTCAGGGGGAGAGAGTTCCAGAGTCTGGGGGCCACAGCAGCAAATGATCTGTCACCTTTGGTCTTTAGCCTGGTGCTGCACAACCAGTAGGCTTTGATCACTGGACCTCAGGGACCTGCTGGGGGTGTGGGGACTAAGAAGATCACTAATGTAAGATGGTGCTTGTCCATGTAAGGCCCTATAGACCAGAACCAGGATCTTTAAATGAACCCTGAAGTTGACTGACAGCCAGTGAAGCTGGAGGAGAAGCGGGGTGATATGGGTTTGGCACAAAAAAATGCTTTAATGCAATGTAAGGTTAATAAATTTGCAACAACTTCAGAGACATTTTTTTCACATTATCATTATGGGGTGTTGTGTGTTGAATTTTATGGGGAAAATTAATTTAATCTATTTTGGAATGAGGCTGTAACATAAACAAAAAAGTGGAATAAGTGAAGCGCTATGAATACTTTCCGGATGCACTGTATTTATCTAGTTAGTAACTTACTGTGAATGACTCATCTTCGCTCCTCTTCTAGAATCTTCTGGTACTGAGCCATAGATGGAAATAGCTTTAGAACGGCGTTAGAGTGATAAAGTCACTTGTGTGTTTTTAAATTGGGGCTGCAGCAACCAAATTTGACCCCTGAATGTTATTTTTACTTCATTATTACATAATATACCTTTAAAATGTTTATAATAGTGAAATAGCAAAGAGGCTAAATGTATTCACCTTCATCTACTTTAATGATACCAGAATTATTCTAAAATTAATTGTTTCTGAATTATTTAGAGTTAAGGTCATGTTTGGTTGACTCTCATTAACAAGTTTTGACAGTTTGGGAATTTTTCCCTCCAGCATTCATTTGCAAACAAAGCTCCAGCAAAGCCAAGGTTGCAGGTGAGTTCAATTACTAACAGACCAAAGCAACATTCTCACCCTCCGTGGGTGGTCTCACCCTTCCAAGCTCTGGTCTTCTACCAGAGGCCTGGGAGCTTGAGGGTTCTGCGCAGTATGTTACCTAAAGCTCAGATCACACTGTGTGATTTTCGGCCATCACACAACACTGTTCATGCCACACAGTGAGAACTCTAGAAAGGTTGCACACTGTATGGCGCAAGATTTCTGTCAGTGAGACTGCACAACGTGTCGCTCCAGCAGGACACGCTACAGCATGAGCACACCTCCTGGAAGCATACGTCACCAATTCAATTCAAGTTTATTTATAAAGCGCCAAATCACATCAAGAGTCGTCTCAAGAACCTTCACACAGTAAACGTTCCAATACAGGTCAGTTCATTAAGCCAATCAGAAAAAAAGGTTTCCTATATAAGGAACCCAGCAGGTTGCATCGAGTCACTGACTAGTGTCAGAGTCTTTACAGCAATCCTCATACTAAGCAAGAATACAGCGACAGTGGAGAGGAAAACTCCCTTTTAACAGGAAGAAACCTCCAGAGGATCCTGGCTCAGTATAAGCAGCCATCCTCCACGACTCACTGGGGATGGAGAAGACAGAGCACACACACACACACACACACACACACACACACACACACACACACACACACACACACACACACACACACACACACACACACACACACACACACACACACAAATACAACATATATACCAAGTAGTGTTTCTATGGTTACACTGTGATTTCTTAGTAAATATTCTATTTGGTGAGAGATAAACTTTATTGTATTTATCCTAGTGAATCTATAATTAAATGGGTAAACTAGTAGTAGCACATTCAATGTGAAAGAAAGTAAAATGTTATTATTAGGAGAGGGAGAATGTTTAAGTGGTTAGTAGCAGTGTTCAAGCCGATGACCCCCTCCATGAGACCACCACAGCTCAGCAGAACACCATTATAGCTTCTTCTGGGGAGAAGAACACTTAAAGAAAAAATAAAATTAACAGCTGAAATAGCAAGAAATAGTGCAGTTAAAGAGCAGATTGTAGAAGAAAGTAGTCGAGTGTGCAAGTTGAAGGTATAAATGAAGCTCATATTTTTGATAACTCTAAAAGCTCAACTGGATCAAAACGGTTCAAACACAGATGAGGTTCTACAGTTACCTCAGATGCTGCCTCACTTACTGAGGAAGAAGAAATCGCATTAGGGAGGATGCTAATAATTTGTTTCTAATATAATTAATTTTACTCGTGAAAAATCTCATATAGTCATTGCTGCTGAGGACTAAGGGAATAGATGGTTCAGAGCTATGATTCTGTGTAAGTTTGGCAACTGTACTGAAGACATTTAGGATTATTCTTATTCTCCTCAATTAGCAATGAATAATGATCAGTTCTAGCTTGTCAAAGCGTATTTTCTATAAAGTACCAGACTATTTTTCCAGGATAAGTAGGACCTAAGCAGACCACTAACCCCAAAAAAGTTTTTTTTAATTCTCAGCTCATGACCAAGCTCATCTTCCTGAAAGAAGAAAAACTCGTTTTCACGTCAGACTACGACTACGAGTCTCCTTTTTCCATCTTTCAGCTAAATAATAATAATAATAATACGTTTTATTTAAAAGTGCCTTTCTGGTCACTCAAGGACACTGTACAGAATAAAAACACAAATCATTCAATAAGTAAACATCAACAAACAAGGCACTCTAAAATTCAAAGTTGATATGTGGTTATGAAGAGGTGAGTTTTGAGTTGTTTTTTGAATTCTGTGAATGAGTTAATGTTCTTGATGAGAGGGGGAAGGGAGTTCCAGAAATTGGGAGGGTGCAGCTTAAGGCTCTACTCCCCATGGTGCTGAGACGGAAGGAGGGCACAGAGATGAATGGAGGAGGAGGACCTGAGGGAACGGGACGAGGTGACGATGTGAACGAGATCTGTGAGGTAGTGAGGGGCGAGGTTATGGATGGCCTTAAAGGTGAGGAGACTCTTGTAGTTAATCCTGGTGTGCACTGGTAGCCAATGGAGTTGTTTGAGGATGGGGGTGATGTGATGAGAGATGGGAGTTATAGTAATGATGCATGCTGCTGCATTCTGAACCAACTGGAGCTTACGGAAGGTTTTCTGAGGGAGGCCTGAGAGAAGAGAGTTGCAATAATCGATATGTGATGTAACCAGACTATGGACAAGAATAGAAGTAGAGTGGACATCAAGGGAGTGGCGAAGACGATTAATGTTACGAAGATGGAAATAAGCTGACCATTTGATGCTAGTGATATGAGATTGAAAGGATAGTGTGCTGTTGAGGATGACACCCAGACTCTTGACCTGGGGAGAGGAGGAAACTGAAGTATTATCAACTGTGAGAGAGAAACTGTCAAATTTTGAGAGGGTGTTCTTGGTACCAACCAAAAGAAGTTCTGTTTTGTCTGTAATTTCAGGAAGTTCGAACTGAGCCAGGATTTTATTTCTTTTTTTATTTTTATTTTTTATTTATTTATTTATTTATTATTTTTTTTTTTTTACCGTGTCCTGTCTGGCTGTGAAGCAAGCAGAATTGATGTCTGAATGCTGGTGACAAGCCTTACAGATTTATTCTCAGGTGGAGCATCAAAGCGTTTGCTTTTAATGTCACGCCTGATACTTAAAACTTTATTGTTATTGTTGTTGAGTGCTTTGTAATTCCGACCAGACACGGAGACAGAGGTGAAAGAGAAAGGAAGAGAAAAGGNAAAGGCAGGTGATGAGGGAGGAGGGACGAAGTGCAGAATTTGGCTTACTGGACAAATAGAGCAGGGTGTCATCCACGAAGCAGTGAAAATGAATATTGAATCTTCGGAAGATATTACCAAGGGGAAGGATGTATATAATGAAAAGGAGGGACCCCAAGACAGAGGCCTGGGGCACACCCAAAGGGACAGGAGAGGGCTGTGAGCGGGAGGATTTGATAGTAATGAACTGAGTGTGACCTGATAGGTAGGACTGAAACCACTGAAGTGAGATTTTAGCAATGTCGATGGAGGATAACCTATGGAGGAGAATGGAATGAGATATTGTGTTAAAGGCCGCACTCAGATCAAGGAGGACCAGGATGGATAGTAGACCAGAATCAGCAGCAATGAGGAGATCGTTAGTTATTTTGAGGAGTGCTGTTTCTGTGCTGTGAACCGGAGTGGAAGGGTTTATAGAAGGAGTTTAGTGTCAGATATGTGTGGAGCTGGGCAACGACTATTTTTTCTAAAACTTTGGAGACAAAGGGTAGGTTGGAGATGGGGCGAAGATTAGTAAAAATGTTAGGATCCAAACCAGGTTTTTTAAGTATTGGAGTAACTGCAGCAGTTTTGAAGATAGAAAGAACAATACCGGAGGAAAGGGATGCATGTATGAGAGCAGAGATGAGAGGGAGTAGGGAGGGGAGGCAGGATTTAACCAAGGACGTGGGAAGGGGGTCAAGAAGGCAGGTAGAAGGCTTTGACTTGTGGATAATATCTGATATCTCAGAATCACTGGGAAGTTGGAAAATGGAGAATAACTGTGTTGGTTCGGGAGGATCATATGGGGAGGTGGGGGGATGCTTCGGTTGATTGCACGGTGAATGTTTATTATTTTTTCATTGAAGAACAGAAAACATTACACGTAGCAGAAGAGCACGTGTGGGGGGAGAGTGTTAGATGGCCGGTGAATTTTATTGATAAATGATAAATGACCCGCACTTGTATAGCTCCTCTCAGAGTAAGGACTCCAAAGCGCTTTACACTACAGTGTATCATTCATCCATTCACACACTCATTCACACACTGATGGTGATGAGCTACGATGTAGCCACAGCTGCCCTGGGGCACACTGACAGAGGCGAGGCTGCCGAGCACAGGCACCACCGGTCCCTCCGACCACCATCAGCAGGCAAGGTGGGTTAAGTGTCTTGCCCAAGGACACAACAGCAGAATTCTCTGTCCGGAGCCAGGATCGAACCTGCAACCTTCCGATTACTGGACAACCCACTCAACCTGTTGAGTGAGCTACTGCTGCCCCACAATAATGGGGTGCAGTGACTTAGTGGTGCCTCGATTGGAGTTGATTAGACAGGAGTAATACTGTTGTTTGGTTAGAATAATTCAGTCATTATACTGAGTCATATGATTTTTATATAGTTCTTTGTGAATGGTGAGACCAGTTTTTCTGTAGAGGCGTTCAAGCTGCCTGGATTTGGTTTTCAGCGTCTGGAGTTGAGGGGAAAACCAGGGAGCAGACTGACAGAAAGTAACAGAACAGGTTTTAACTGGAACAAGGGAGTTTAAAATGTGAGCTAACTGATCATTGTAGAGAGCAGCCAGGTCATCAGGAGAGGAGAGATTGTCTGGTAGCTGAATATTATCAATGTAGTGTCGATATCGATGTCCTTTATATTCCTAAAAGAGATGAGCCGGGTTGGTTTGGTAAAAGAAAGCTGGGTTACAATATTGAAATAAATTAAAAAGTGATCAGTGATGTGGAGATCATCAGCTGCACAGTTAAGAGGGGTGAGACCAGATCAGCACAGCAGATCCAGGCAGTGTCCTCTGGAGTGAGTTGGAAAGTTGATGTGCTGATTAAATCCAAGGCTTTCCAGGCAGGATGAGAAGTCTTTGGTGAGGGGAAGATCACTGTTGTCCATGTGTATGTTAAAATCTCCAAGCACTATTACATTAGATGAGAGAGTAGATAAATGAGTGAGCAGTACTGAGACTTCTGACAGAAAGTCTTTGTGAGGTTTAGGGGGGTGGTAGATTAATCCAATGATAGTGGGGGTAGGTCCATTAAGTTTAAAAACCAAATACTCAAAGGAATTAAAATCAGAGACAGACTGGCAAAACTTTCCAATTTTCGCGATAGATTATCGCGAGACCTCCTCGGCGAGAACCACCTGGTTTGGTGAGGTAAACAAACCTGGAAGGAGTAGTGTCGTTGAGCTGGGAGAAATCAGCTGGCTTCTGCCAAGTTTCGCAAAGGCACATGAAGTCGATTCCACGGTCCTTGATGAGATCGTGAATGAAAGGACTTTTCCCAGTGAGAGAGCGGATGTTGAGAAGGCCGAAGTTGACGGTGGTGCTGTCACATCCATGAGCTTTAGCTGTCCTGACAAGGCTGGCAAACGAGGAGTGATCAGCTGTTCAGTGGTATGAGTTCCTGTGAGGATGACGGTGAGTGATAGACCAGAAAGAATTGATTGAAGCGGAGTTGTGGTAGTGGAAATTCCTGCGTGAGCTGTGGTGGACATATCTCCGACAGAGAAGATGAGAGATGTCCCGGTCGAGGTGCAGTGAAGCAGGTGGAGATCCAGGGCGGTGGTGAATCCTGAGGAGCTCAGCAGCAGTGTACTGGAGGAGACCAGCAGCAGGTTGGTGGAAGATGAATGATAAAATCCAGATGAGTGTGGACCACACTAGAATAGTGTTGGTCCACATAACAGAGGTTAGGATTGATATTGATATCCACAGTCCAGTCAACAATCCGATAGTGTCAGTCCAACAAATAAAATCAAATAAAATCAAAGTTTACCGGTGAGCAGAGGCAGCCAAACGCGCCAGCGTTCACTCATTCCGGTGGGCGGAGAGAGTCTCTGACTTTGGGAACCAGCTTGTCTGGGGCACAGATGAGGATCTCAGTCTTATCTTCACTCAGCTGTAGAAAGCTCCCACCATCCAGGTTTTGATAGAGTCTAAGCAGGTGTGTAACAGCTGCAGCTTAGACATCTCATGGGGCTTAAAGGAGATGTACAGTTGGATGTCATCTGCATAAAGGTGGTAGGAGATTCTTTTGAAGGAGCTCAGGATGTGCTGAAGAGGAAGCAGATAGGAGGAAGAGCAGAGACCCCAGCACAGAACCTTGTGAGACACCATGGGTAAGAGAGGTGGTGGAGGAACTCAACTTGGAGACGGACACAGAAAAGGAGCGCTCAGAATGATAAGAGAACTACTCAAGAGCAGTTCCTGATAGGCCTACCCAGTCTCTCAGCCTCTCCAGTAGCAGGTGATGGTCAACAGTGTCAAAGGCTGCAGTCAGGTCCAGCAGGACCAGAACAGAACAGTCCCCTGCATCACTGTGAGTCAGAAGGTCATTAGAGACCCTAAGAAGAGCTGTTTCAGTAGAATGAGCTCTACGAAAACCTGACTGGAAGCTATCATAGATGTTATGTTCATCAAGAGCAGCTGTGAGTTGTTTAGCCACAACCTTTTCCAAGATCTTGGAGATGAACGGAAGTTTAGAGATGGGTCTGAAGCTGCTATGGAGAGAGGGGTCGAGACTCGTTTTTTTTAAGAAGCTGGTGGATTACAGCATTCTTAAAGTAAGCAGGAACCTGACCAGAGAAGCATTAATTATAGAGAGCATGCTGGGACCGATGGACTGAAAAGCACTTTTAAACAAATATGAGGGTAAGATGTCGAGGGGGCATGCTGAGGTCTTCATAGAGTTAACTAGTTTGGTTAACTCAGGCAAAGAAACAGGAGCAAAGCTATCTAGGATGATGGGCCTGGTTGGAGTCGGGAGAGGGAGCGATAAGGCTGAAGGAGAGATGCTAGATCTAGCCTTACTGACTTTGTCCACAAAGAAAGACAGACAGTTCTCACAGTCTGCAACAGAGTGGATGGAGGCTGTAGGAAAGGCAGGAGAGACGATGCTGCTAATGGTGTTAAACAGCACCTTGGGGTTCCCTTTGCTCTGGGACACCAGGTTGGAGAAATAGGAAACCCTGGCATCTCTGACTGCAGAGTTAAAGGATGACAGAAGGTCCTTTAGATGCAGCAGATGGACGTGGAGATGGGTTTTCTTCCACAAGCGCTCAACTTGTCTGCATTAGCGCTTTAGGCTGCGAAGGCTGCCATTAAACCAGGGAGTAGGGTTCACGGCAGGAACTGATCTGGTTATTACAGGACAGTTGTTGTCCAGAATGGAGAGGCAGTGCTCGTTAAACTAAGAAGTTAAGGAATCTGGGTCGTTATCAGAAGAACAGGGTGGATCAAAAGCAGCAGAAACATTTCTAGCTGTGCTCTCATTAAGAAAACGAGAACTAACTATACGGCGAGCAGGAGGTGGGGATGCAGAAACTGACAAGTTAAAGAAAATGCAATGATGATCTGAAATATAAATGTCCTCAGGACAAACACTGTCAGCATTTAGACCCAGGGTAAAAACAAGGTCTAGAGTGTGCCCCCTGGTGTGTGTGGGGCCAGAAACATGCTGGGTAAAGCTGAAGGAGTCCATAATGCTGGAGAAATTCATGGCAAAGTGATCAGTGGGATCATCAGCGTGGATGTTAAAATCACCAACAATCACCAGTCTGAACAGCTTCACAGTGGAAGATAGAAAGTCACTAAACTCCTGAAGGAAAGGACTGTTTGGACCAGGTGGACGATAGACCACAGCACAGTAGAACGGGTCCTTATGCCTGACTTTAATCAGCTGCAGTTCAAAGGAAGCAAAGTGACCAGAGGTTGTAGAGCTACATGGAAGATGGTCTCTGAAAACAACAGCTAGGCCTCCACCACGACCAGAACCCCGGGGCTGGCTAAGAAAAGAATAACCACTCGGGCAGAGTTCAATCAGACCAGAATAATCAGATGTTTGCTGCCAAACTTCAGTCAGAAACAGAAAATCCAGGTTTTTAGAGAGAATTAAATCATTGAGCAGGAAGGTCTTATTGTTAACAGAGCAGGTATTTAACAGAGCCATGCTGAGTGAGGAGGAGGAATCAGAAACTACAGAAATAGCTGGAGTTAGAGGGTGTAAATTAGCAGAGTTAGATCCACAGTGTTTATAAAAACCACTTATGGAGGGAACAGGAAGAGAAACCACTGAAGAATGAGGATAAACCGACCCTAAAACAAACTTGGACGGAGAAACCGCGTCACAAAGTGGCCTGGCGGGAATGCGGAAGTGGCGCTCAAGTGGCCAAACAAAGGAAAAGAAGCTAGAAGATCACGCCGATGTTTACTAGATAAACCACGCTTTAAGAGAAGTCTTATTCCCACCTGGATTCCTGCTTGTTTACCTCTTTTCCTCCTACGTTTTTCCGGGACCGTATAAACATTGCTGGAGGCGCCCTGTTTGGAATCGTCGCTTGACTCCGGGCCAGTGCGCCACTCAGATAAACAAACAGGGAGGTACGTCCTCGGTGCATCTTGGGCGATTGTGAACGAACGGAAGGACAAAAGAGTCTGGTGATCACAGGAGATGGTAGCACGGACACTACTGAAGAGGATTGCAGACAGGAGCAAGGTGGAAAATAGGAGGTTAGTGAAGAAAAGTTTGAAAAAGTGGCCGGTGACTGCGGCTAAGCCAAGCACAGGCGCCATCTTGTTACCGACCGGAGGTGAAGTGAGTTCTCCTATCTGAGTTAACAAGTGCGGGGAGACCGAACTGAGAGAAGATGTGATTCATCAAAAGGACAGCAGTTGCTTGTGCCGTGTCATTAGGTGCTGGTAAACATTCAACCCATTTGGTGAATGCACAGGTCATGGTCAGGAAGCATTTGTTACCTCTGCTGGACTTGGCCAGGGGCCCTAACCGATCAAATTGCAGATCCGACCACAGTGTGGATGTTCCCCTGCTTTGTAGAGGAGCTCTGCGGTGGGGTTTGATGGTTGAAATTGACTGCAAACCAAACAGCTCTGGACATAGTCTGAGATATCTCGACGCATCCCCCACCAGTAAGCAACCTGGCTCAGGGCACCGAACGTGACCTTGACACCTTTGTGTCTAGCGGAAGGAGAGTCATGAGCTTGCGTGATCACACCCCCCCTTAGGGACTGCGGCGCCACAAGAACAGGCGACGATGGAGGCTTGGAGAGGTGCATTAGCAACTCTTCAACCATTCTCAGCATGACACGAACACAAAAGAGAGCATGGAGCTCAGGAATGGAGTCAAGCTCGACAGAAGGAGGTAGGTGAGCTGTTGGATCAGAAAGGTAAAGTATCATCCTGCTGATAGAATGGTCCTGGGACTGAAGACTGACAAGGTCGTTCTCAGAAAAGACAGGTTGAACAGACACAAATCCATCAGATGGTCGAGGGGTGGACGCGTTAGCGGCCTGAGCTCGAGTCACGACACACACGCGGGG
>SSNQ01034628.1:823588-853576 GCA_006942095.1 Nothobranchius kuhntae
TGGGTCTGACTGAGAAGACACAATGTCAGGGAGCCACAAGGGGTTGAAGGACCATGGAGTACCCACAGCTGCACCTTGTTTGGCAAGAAAGTCTGCAAGGTCATTCAGTTCCTTATTAGTTCCAGGCGCACAGGAATATCCTTTGACTTTACGCCAATAGATCTGCATGTCATGTGAAGTCGCTAGGGCATCACAAGCCATGAAAAGGTCTTGACATTTAACGGGCTTCCAGTTAGAGGTTAAGAACCCGTTACTATTCCAAGAGGGTAGATGACAAGTGTAGTCCGAGTCGGTGCAGATCACCAGCTTGCGGACACCATGGTCTGCAGCAAGTTGTAGCACTATCAAGATCCAAGCCAATTCTGCAAACTGTGAGGTCTTAGAACCCAACTGGTAACACCACAAGTCTTTCTGGTTAGCATGTAACCAAAAAACCACATTTCCAACAATCAGAGATTGCACAAAGTGCTGTACATAGACAACCAGGTTCAGCACCATGTCGAAAGGAGCTGCCATCAACGTACACAGTTGGCAAATTCACAAAGAGAGCTTGGTCGAAGTAGTGGTGGTTGGGATTCAGCAGGGTCTGGGGAGGGTTAGCTGGTAGGACTGACGTGGCAGCGTCATCTGAGCAATGTTGGCACGCAGCCAAGAGGACTACAGCGGTTTTGCGCATAGCGTACCTCAATGTCGAAGCTCTGAAGAGCAAGCAGCCATGACGCAATGCATGCATTGGTCACCACACCATCTCTGATGCCTTGACTGTTAAGGAAGGTCACTGGCTGATGTTGAGTTTCAATGATGATTTTCTGTCCACCGATGTAGCTGAAGAAGAGTTTAACCACCCACATAGTGGAAAGCAAAGGAGAAAGAACAGGAGAAACTAGAGAAGTACCAGAGTCTCGAAGAAAAACTTGAGAAAGCCTGGAGAGTGAAGACATGGTGGTGCCTGTGGTCATCGGGGCACTCAGGGCAGTAACCCCTAAATTGGAGGGGAGGCTAAGGCAGATCCCAGGAAAACCATCAGACATTTCAGTCCAGAAACGTGCAGTTCCAGGAACAGCTGAGATACTGCAGAACCCTCAAGCTCCCAGGCCTCTGGTAGAGGATCCGGGCTTGGAAGGATGAAACCCCCCGCAGAGGGTGAGATGGGAATTTTTTGTATACATACATACATTAAAAATGTGAGTAAAAATATCACAGAGGGTGAAGATATTAGGAAGTATGGCCGTTTTTCTCAGATTATCTAGGCTGGGTGTACTTTTAAATCAATAATAGCCAATGATGTTCTTCCATGGCTCACAGGGTAGTTTTAGTTCCATGAATTCTTCTTTGATAGCTGATGTGTTATTTATAATGAAGATGTAGACAAAAAGCTTCATTACTGCATGCAGCATCCCAGATTAATGGGCACACTCATTCACTCCAGCTTGCAGTTTGAATAGCGCTGACCTGCAGGGCTTATGGCCATCTGTGGCTCTTCGCCCCTCCCACCCCACCGTCTTACAGAAGGAGAAAACCCCCATATGCTCTCTTGGCTGTAGCAGAACTCACCAGGAGGAGTATTTAAAATCTCTAATCGATCACTCTGCTCAGCCAGCCCAGTCTCCGCTGGCTGGCCTCAAGCCTACAGCAACTGAAAGAGTCCACTCCACCAGAGAGATGACATCAATGCTAAGTCGATCCATCACACGGGGTGGGGGTGGTGGTGGTGGTGGTGGGGTGGGGGTTGTACCTAAAGAGAAAGTCATTGCCATGATTTGGAGTTTTACCTGGATCAGATGTAAAGAAAGCCACGCACAAACACACACACACACACACACACACACACACACACACACACACACACACACACACACACACACACACACACACACACACACACACACACACACACACACACACACACACACACACGCGCACACGCACATACACACACGCACATACACGCACACACACACACACACACACACACACACACACACACACACACACACACACACACACACACACACACACACACACACACACACACACACACACACACACACACAAACACAAACACACACACACACACACCCTTCTAGGTTGCCTCTGCCATTTTCTGATATTATTTTTATTTCATTACATCAGATAACTGCAGAGGAATTGGATCCCTTGCATCCTGGGCTGTAAACGATACAGCCAGTCATTTTGGCCCAATGGGCCTGAAAGGTAATCGGGCGTCCAGCAGTGATAAGAGAATTAATCAGAACTACTAAGATGTCTGTGGTGAATGTGCTTTTTACTCAAAACAGGCTCTGTGTCAGAGCGGCTAACAAAAAAACGTTACTTAATCAGCCTTTTGAAGCAAATAGGTTTGGACTGATGTGTAGCAGCTCCTCTGCTCTACTGTGATATCAAAGCTTCTGCCTGGAATTCTAAATTC
The DNA here is from genome assembly GCA_006942095.1 of Nothobranchius kuhntae. Lineage (NCBI taxonomy): Eukaryota > Metazoa > Chordata > Actinopteri > Cyprinodontiformes > Nothobranchiidae > Nothobranchius > Nothobranchius kuhntae. The sequence goes on from SSNQ01034628.1 coordinate 826,017, forward strand.
ATCACACAGGCTTTCTTTAAAGGCCAATTGGAATATTAATCTAAGATGGAAAGCTGAGATGTAAGGAGAGCCAAAGTCATCATTAACATCACCATGGTAACCATGTTCCTGTTATGGGCACAGATGCAGACACACACGTCTGGTTCGTGAAAAACTGCTGAAAAACTACAAAGTGTGCCTAAAATAATAAATGATCTTTTTTTTTTGAAGTCAGACTGAGCAATGGAACCCAAGACGTATCTGGTTAACCCCCGGTTGTGTTTGTGAACATTTATTGATACATTTGCATCATTTAGTAAACTTCTACCAAACACAACAGCAAAGGAAGTGTTAAGAAGACAATAGTCAGACATGAGTTTCATTACCGTCTCCATCACAAGCCTTCTGTTGCATCACCATCAAGTGTTTTGGTACTTAAAGGAACATGTACAATGTCGGTTCTATGTGGAACATGAGGTTTTATTCATGCTGCACCTGCTTGTTGGTCTCATTGTTAGGATGGCAGTGTCGGTGACTGACGTATTTATTGTGTCACCCAAGCTGTAGTTGGATACACTCCACACTGGTTGAACTTGGCTTAAATAGATCAGCCTTTGGTGTGTTGCTGTAGCTTCCCCTGTGGGCTAGGCTCAGCACCGGCAGACGAACACTTTTCCATCCATCCGGCACGTTCTGAGCTACTTCTCTTTCATGAGTGATTGTGATTCTAAACCAACTTTAGAACAAAATCAATGAAATCCCATGGAAGAAGGATGGGGTTAAGAGCACAAAGAAAGCCATGATGAAACCTATAAACTGGAAAAGATATTCATGAATAAAATCGATAAGACTAGCTATTTTTTAACCTCAGCCATGTTGAAATAATATTAATGACACATTTGCTGTGCTGCTTTTACTTTAGTAGTATTTCATATTTTGATAAAGACAGATTAGTAATAAACCTAAGACACTGGTAGCCATTCCCAATGACTTTTTAAACACACGGTGCTTAAACGTTGCAGGAATTAATATCCAAAAATGCAAAAGGTTTCCCCTCTGCTGTCACAATGTCTTAATTATGTTCTGGAGGAATTCTGCTCAAAAGGAAAAGTTCTTGTTGGCAGCAGGAAACTCTTTAAAGTGTAGTCATGGCAGAAACAGTCAGTGATCACCATCTTATACTTATTTTTGGAATGTTTGGTCTATAAGCAAGGCAGCTTTATGTATATAGCTCCTTTCATACACGGACAATTCAACGTGCTTTCCATTAGCAAGAACATTAAAATCAACGTGACAGAAAATACTATTTAAAAATTAAAAAGAAACAAAATTAAAGGTGAACAGTTACAGTGCAGAAGGTGCAGCATAAGCACATTCATTCAAAGTCTGATGAAAACATGAAGGTTTTCAATTTTGATTTAACCCTCCCACTGTCTTTATGGGTGACCCCGCGTGGAAAGTTGACCATTGAGCAGGATTGATGGTTTATCCCTTGACGTCCACGTGGCAGGGGTGAGGTGGTGCTCACTCCTCACACCTGCCACATGGACAGTGGGAGGGTTAAAAGTTTCTGGAGTTGGGGCATCTGAGGTCATGAGGAAGCTGATTCCATCTGTGAGCAGCATAGTAGTTAAAAGCAGCTTCACCCTGTTTGAATCTGACCCGATTCTACCAGCTGATTGTTTCTTAAGGATCTCAGAGCCCTGCTGGGCGTAGATACCTGAAGGAGATCTGACATGTGCTTTGGCCCCATGCCACTCAGTGATTCATAAACTAATAAAAGTACTTTGAAATGTATTCTGTAGTTTACTGGTGACCAGTGTAGGGATCTAGGAACAGGAGTGATGTGCTCCGTTCTCTTAGTTCTTGTTAAGACTCTAGCAGCAGCATTCTGAATAAGCTGACGTTGCTTCACAGCTTTTTGGGGAAGACCAGTCAAAAGACCATAGCAATAGTCCAGCCTGCTGTAGATGAACACATGAATGAGTTTCTTCAGATCTTGTCTGGACATGAGACCTCTGAGTTGTGCTGTTTGATGAAGATGATAAAACGCTGATGTGCAGGTGGGCATTTCTATGGATCCACCTTAATAAAAGGGGAATTGGTGGTGGTATTAATGTCCTGTTTGTCCTGTTTGTGGCACATTAGTATGTGTGAGGGGGCAAACTTTTAAAAATGGGTAGTGACCATGGTGGCCATTTTGATGTCGGCCATCTTCAGTCCAACTTTTGTTTTTTTTCAATAGGAAGAGGGTCATGTGACACATCAAACTTATTGGGAATTTTACAAGAGAAACAATGGTGTGCTTGGTATGAACGTTATTCTTTCATGAGTTATTTACAAATTTCTGACCACTTATAAAATGTTTTCAATGTGCTGCCCATTGTGTTGAATTGTCAATGCAACCCTCTTCTCCCACTCTTCACAAACTGATAGCAACACCGCAGGAGAAATGCCAGCACAGGCTTCCGGTATCCATAGTTTCAGGTGCTGCACATCTCGTATCTTCACACCAGAGACAATTGCTCTCCGATGACCCCAAAGATTAAAGTCTAAGGGTTCAGCTCTGCAACCTGTAGTTAAAGCCTTAATGTGACCAGTGAAGATTTCTAACCTTTGCTTTTATTCCTCTAGAGCCAAGCTGAGCAATGAACCTCAGTCAAATAATTTTCTACCTCATCAATTTCTGTAAAAATAAGTAAGAGACCATGTAAACCTCCCAAAAATGACACCCATGAACTTATTAATGAAACCGGCTATGGTATGTTGGCAGTACTTGTTGGTGTGTGTGTGTGTGTTTGAAACAGGGGTCACACGTGGTTTTAGAGGTATGGTGTGAATTAACTTTTGTTTAGATTAGCGTTAAAAAGAAAACAGCATTGGTTATGGTTAGGCGTGGTGGAGTCACTAAAATTGAATGGAGGTCAATGAATGGTCATCGCAAGGCTTCTCATCCATCCCATCATTACCTGTTATGTCTGCTTGTTTGTTAGTTCTGTTTTTACCTGGGCCTCGCCCTCAGTCTATTGACCCTTTGCATGTAAGTTCACGCCACTCATGTGACCGCCCCCTTTGCCATGATGGATGGCAAAAAGACTGTTTACACCCGTAGAAACTCCAGTGAAGGTAGTCAAAACTAGCCAGTTTGTAGCCTTTTTATCGCTTTTATTTAGTTGATTTGACAGTAAAATGGTTTTAGCTTGCTGCGTGGTTGGCTGCACTAACAGACAACTCATTTTGTTTTTTTAATAACTATGATGGAGGACGGAGATGAACTGCAGCGATCAATCAAGCGGACTAGCAGCCCTCAGATTTGCAGCGAACATGTTTTTACCGAGTAAGATTAACGTAAATTTATTTCACGAGGAAGACAGGGACAGGGATAAATGTGATGTGTTTATACTAGTTATTGATAATCCTGATGGATGGGTATTTCACCACGGAGGCTGCGCACCATCCACTGTAGTGTAAAGCGAGACAATAATTAACAATATTAAAGCTCCGATGTATGATTATGTGTGGTAAAATTACGTTATTTATTTATATGAGCGTCGGCGTTCAGAGATCTTCTCATTCCGGTGTGAGAGCAGCAGCTGAACCCGGTAACACCACCAGCAACAGAAGCTGGTAGGGATCCGGACTTTTTAAAAATCAGCTTTGGTGCAAAGTGAAACGCTGTTTATAACATAATGTTATAAATCCAGAGGGTTGAATTTAGGCAAAGTCAGCAACATGTTTACATCGGTGAACAGCTGCAGAGAGAACGTTAGCTAACGATGGCAAGCTAGTTAACGTACCACTCTCTATGAGCCCCGGCTAGATGAGCTACTTCTTCTGATAACTGAACTGGGCACGAACTAGTTGAAGGAATGCTGGAGGAGTTTTGTTTTTGTTTTGATCGCAAAATCAATTTCAGGCTCTACTTTTCCCTTTGTTTAGTAATCTTGTCACTCACTGTTTACATGCTTTTGCCGTACACCATGGTGGACCCACATGATTAGGTGACGTTGGTGCAAAGGGTCAATATTACACCTGCCTGCCCGAGTCTTCATCTGCTCCTTGGGTCCTGCAACAACCGTTTTAGAGAGAAAGCAGACATCCAAAATAAAAAGTGAAGCAGCCACGAATTCTAGCAAACACCACACCCTCTTTGATTCCTGGCATTTCACCCTTCAAATGCTAAACTACAAAAAAAACCACTGATGACATCAGGACACTGCTTCTGATAATTAGTCCGACCACTGGAAATATTTTGAATTAACAGAAAACTATATTTAAAGCTTTTTGACTTTTACTGCAGACATAACTAAAACACCAGCTTGAACAACATCAGATGAGTTCAGTAGCAGACTGACAGCAGCTGTAGCGATAAATATAGATTTATATCTATATTTCAAATGTGGCGTAGATTTAGATTGTTTCTAATCTTATATTAGATAATCGGGGCGCCACCAGTTTTCGGAACTGGACCGCTGGATTTGATATCTATATCTTCGCAATGTAATCAGTCTCAGAGTTAACACCACAAATTAATCCAAAGGATGAATTCTTGACAGAATGCGCAGATTATTCCTGAGAATTGCTAGAAATAATCAGGCATTAATTACGTTTTGTGAATTTATTAGAACATCAGTTAATACATTGACAAAAGGACCAAACACAGCTTAAAGTTTCATGCATGGAATTAAGAAAATTGTTAACCCAAATCTTTATGGCAGTGATAGGAAATAACTGATCCGTAATAAAAGTGGAAATTCGGCGACACCAGGATTATAGAAAAATGGGGAATAATTTCTAAAAGGAGAACAAGGGAGGGTGTGTGTGTGTGTGTGTGGCTCGTTATGGCAGAAGAAGAAAGGGGATCTTGAAGGCTAACGTGAATCTGGGATCGAAATAAAAACATGCCATAAAGGAAATGGACTAATCTGAATTCACTAATCGGGCTTAGCACAAAAGTCTGCCAGATGAGATGCTTCACAGACCTTTTTCCGTTACCAAAGAGGTGTCCTGTGGGCTGGTTCAGCTGGTCCAGAATCTTGAATGCGGCCTTCAGGGGCCGTAGCACTTGTTGGCACCTCAGCTTAGGTCAACGGTGTCTGTGGTTCAGGAGAATCTTGTTCCCCGGGAGTGGCTGGACTTTAGGTTCCTTCACTTCAGCGGCCTCAAAACGTGGAATTCAGATCGCGGGCCCAAATTATCTCAAATGGAGCCAAATCATCAAACTGTTCCAAATTGCTCTTACTCTTAATATGAAAACTCGACTGCCACGCAGACTTCCGGTTTCACGTAGAAAGTCAAAACAAGCAAACGGGGTTGCTTCTGATTTTACCGTAACTTTTGAGAGCTAATGGCTTAACAAATTTATGAGTGTCAGGTTATCTGGTGCTGGGCCCAGATGAAAATCCCAGCAGAGGTTCGCTTAAGGCATATTTCTTCTTTTTTCTGCCCCTCGAGGTCTGCAGGCTTTATAACCTTCTGGGTCACACCCACATGTATTTCACTCATTAACCACTGGACACTGGAGGGCACTGTGGCTCTTTCAAATAAACTCTTACCTTCTCAAAGATGGAAAGTCCATGATCACAGATAAAGCCTAAAAAATATTACTTTAGCATCAAAGTATTACTTTTAACGGGAAAGAATAAAATTAATGTCTTAAAACTGAACAGTTTTACCATTAGCATGAATTTTAACTGGAGAATCAAAAATTGGCCGAGGTTTAACATAAAAGAAAAAACACCAAGCAGTTAGGTTTGTAACTGATAAGATTTTAACTTAGAGCACCTTGATTTCTATTTTAATGGTAAACAACCTAAACACCTTCTCTGATTATAGATAAACAGTTAAAAAAAAAAAAAAACAGAGTTTTGATAAAAGCCAAATCCTGGAATCTTCCAGAATGACCCTTGAGAAGTTTTACCAGCACCCAGCCTTGGGGGAGAGTCAGTTATTGGCAGGTTGAAGTAAGACAGACCAAGTCCTGATAATGTCCGGCTTAACAAGCCACTTGGTAAAATTTATGTTCCTGGGAGAAAATGTAGGAGTTAACCAGAATGCTCAAACTGCGGGCCAGTTTCAATTTCCCCTTTTATTTTCATCTGCTAAATGTGAGAGGAAAAACTTTGTGAAAATAGTTATGTTCTCCTTCGTGTGAATGCAAACAAAGTTAATCTGAGGATAAAAAATGTGGATATCCGCTACACAGCTCTCGGAGAGTTGCACAGTGAATTACCCTGTAATGAATGGATTATGGAAGCAGAGATAGCTTGACAGCGTTTTCAGATCGCTGCTTTGTAATTAGGCTAAGCTTCAATGGGACACATATCAGGAAATATTTGCTTTCTTAATACCATTATTTAATTTGATTCTCTTCATAGTAAGTATGATACAGTTTGGTTTATAGAAACATGAACTATATAGAAATGTATTCGCTCCCAGCTTAAAGTCAAACATTAGCTTGCTTGATGAATTAAATGACTGAAGAGAAAAAAACAGCATGAATTTAAATCTATGTGCAAACACACATTTGTTGCATTATTTTGAATTTGAAGCAGTTCTTTTTAGATGAGCCTTGTAACATCTCGACTGAAGAGGCAGCTGAAAGGAGCAACGTTTTAGTTTAAATACACTGCCCAGCCCCAAAAGCATCTTCACCTGGAGACAACGTGAAATTCCAATGCAAGAAAAATAAAGTACAGAAATAGGTGAACATTTTTATCCTGCCTTTTAATATCACTGTTATATGTACATGCAACTATTGTTATTATATATTTCGTGTTGATTTGAATTCACCTTAAACAAGCAAGGCAAGGCAGCTTTATTTATATAGCACATTTCACACACAGAGGCAATTCAAACAGCAAAAACATTCACACTATTTCAAAGCTCCAAGTTAACTTTAGAAAGTCCAAAATGGCTCTGAGTAACTTTAGCTAAATTCATTTAAAAAGAGTGAAATTGTCATGACTGTGGGGAGTTTCCTGACCCAAGACATGCAGAATCACACTAGGAGACATAGGTAAGAAGAAAATAAATGTTTTATTTTGAAGGAAACTAAAGGTGCACCGCCACGTCTGGCGGTGATGCTGAGCACAGCTCCGGTGCTGGGTCTGCTGAGACAAACACTGGTCAGGGTTTGGACAGAGTGGAACAGAACTAGGAGCGGAAATCCAAGAGCTTGGGAGGGTAGACAGGACTGGGGTGAGCAGCATCTGTGGTAATCCGAAATCCAAGGGAGGTGAGTATTGGGAGAGCGGGTCAGTCCAGGTGTGGAGGGATATCAGGCTCGGAGGTGAAATCCAAGTTATTGCAGAAATGGTCAGTGGTGAGAGTTCCTGGTGAGGACAAGGCGGAGTACATTCTAACAACTACGACTGATAGTAAGCACAAAACAAAGACTAAAGCTATATTTATCTCTATAATGGCAAAAGCTACCCAAAGTGAGTAATCTTCTGGCGAGGTGAAGTGATCTCCAGCATCTTATTAACCCTGGCAGGTGATGGGGAAAAGCACAGCAGCTGGCCGCTCTCCGGAGCCACCCACCTGCAACGACTTGAGGCTGATTATCAGAATGTGCAGGCTCACCCCAGATCCTGACAGAAATCCTCTTTTAAAATGTAAATAAAATTCAATAAAGATGTGCAGGTTTAACCAGTTTGTCAGTTTTCATTTAAAATACATCCACAGAATGATTATAAAAGAACCAGTAATATTTTCAGATCCATTTATGTTTATTTTTAATTCACCCTTTCATGCATGAATTATGAAATCTTCAACCAGGATTTTTTAAACAAATTTTTCATTCATCTTTAGGTGTGAACAAAACAAATTTAGACTAAAACATTTAATTTGCAAATAATTCATTGCATTTCTACCTCGGTAGACAGTAGGGATGTGTATTGGTGAAATTCTGGTGATATGATACATATCACGGCACTGGGGAGGCAATAGATCTATTTAGATTAACGTTAAAAAATATGAAAAATAAAAAAGATTGTAATTCACTGTATGCAGGCATTAAGCAGGCCTCCATATAGCAAAACTTACTCACAATGTATTGCTATAAATTCTGCCAGAATGCCATATAAATGCCATATAAACTTTTTTCTTTAGATTGAAATTACTGTAGGAAAATACAATAAACATTCCAAACTGATATATGCCATGTTTAACATAAGGTATCTGAACCATAATAGAGAGATTTACATTTCAGTGGTGGAAATCATACCCATTGCTCACTGCTGCCAACTAGCCTTTAACACTTGAATTGCACCAAAAGATAAGAAAATACACAAACATTTGCATGTAAAATCTTTCTAAAATGTGATACACGGCTTTTGAATATCGATATAATATTGCAGGAAACGATACTGGGATGTATTGCCATATTGGTATTGTCTTACATCCCTAGTGAACAGCCTACGTTCTGAACGTGAAATATGCTGGCTTGACTCACTAGTGTCCAATGGGAGGGCTCAAATGCAACAAAATCTTCAACAGGTGTGCTTAATGAAAAAAAAAACATTTTGAGTAGCTGCCCACTATATTGGCCATTATGCATGAAAGGGTTAATTTTCCCCTGAAATCAACATCCCATTGAAAAGTAGCCACCATGCTCTTGCAAATTACTTCTCAGTTTAGAAATAAAATGGTATTTATTCAAAAACGACAAAACATGTCTACATATTTAAGAGATAAATACATCATTATTGACTATCTCTGAAAAAAGTCAGATCTAATCTTACATATCTGACTTTTTCCTCATAATTCTCAGACTAAGTCAAGGCATCGGCTCAATCTTCTCGGTATCTCTGTAATGTGATTTAAAAGGGTTTAGTGTGAACCAACACAACCCAGCACCTCATCTGTGTTATGATCTTTAGATTTTAGCGTGAGCTTGTCCAATTAGTGGGAAACTTGTAACATGTAGTCTGTGACTCTCAGATTTTCTGCACAGTTTGATATCTACGGTGGCCCTGAAGTGCAAACCACACCTACAAATCACTAAACACAACAACAAATTGAAAATTACTAAAACAAAAGACGAATCAGAAAAACCAATTGAGAAACACAATTATATTAAGAAACCAGAAAGGGTAGGTACCATTTGGTAACAGGAGTCATCACTGATTGGATGACTGCGCTGTTCGTCTTTGGAACCGGAAGTTATTCTGCCTGTAGAGCATTTCGTTTGAAGACGAACCACAAAGCTGAAGTTGGTTCCCATTTCTGGTTCCCGTTTTGGAACAAGAAGAGAAACAGGAGAGCAGCAAAGTTTTAAACATAAGTTTGTTTAAAAATAGCGGTAAAAAATTAAAACGTTTAAAGCTGTTCTGTAGACAGTGTCAAGTTTCATCTTTATGCTGATGATTGTCAAGTCTATCTCCCATTAAGACGCAATAGCACGGGCTCCCTTCAACCACTATTGGACCGCTTGGAGGAGGTCAAACTATGGATGTCTAAAACTACCTGTGTTTCAACCAGAGTTAAACAGAGTTTATACTGTTTGGCCTGACAAGCAGTCACGGAGGGTCACAGGGGGTTGGCTCTTCTTTATTAGCTCCCTTTGACAAGACAGTGGTTACCAATCTAGGGGGTGAAGTTGGATGTGGAGCCCAAACTGAATAATCAGGTCAACAGACATGTCAGATCTTGCTATTTTCACTTTAGAAAAGCCAGAATTAAGCTGTTTCTCTCCAACAAACATCTAGAAACTGGCTAACGGTATGATTGTAATTCACTACATGCAGGCATTAAGCAGGCCTCCATAGCAAAACTTCAGATGGTCCATAATGTAGCAGCCAGGTTACTGACTGGTGCCAGGAGGGCCGAGCGCATCACACCCATCTTAGCATCCCTACACTGGCTGCCAGTGTCTTTTTGGATTTCCTTTAAAGTCTTGTTTGTTTTTAAATGTTTGAATGGACCGGCTCCGTAATGTTTATCTGATCTGATTCACCCTTACCTCTCATCGAGGTCCTTTCGATCTTCAGAGCAGGGATGGTTTGTGGTGCCCAAGCACAGACTCCAATCAAGAGGGTGTCACGCTTTTTCAGTACTTAGACCTACGCTCTGGAATGAGCTGCCTGCACCTCGCTCAGCGTCTTTAAGAGCCAGCTGAAGACACATTTTTAGTAACTGACTTTTACTCACATTGATCAGCAGTAAGGGGCGGTTGCTGCTTGTCTGCTGGTCCCACCTACATTTCAACTATAGGTTTTTGATGGATTTCTTAAATGATTTTAAATGTTTTATATGTTTTTAATTAGATATTTTATTGTGGTTTCTTACCGTAATTTCCGGACTATGGAGCGCACCTCAATAAAAGCCGCACCAACAAAAAAATAAAAGGTTTTCTACACACACGCCGCACTGAAATACAAGCTGTGGCGCAGCAGACACATGCAGGTCTCCGGCGCACAGCGCATGTATGGCCATAACATAAGATAATAAGACAGAAAGACGCTACACGGAGGTTTTTCATTGTTGCTTTAATTCAACAAAAGAATTTTAAACACGGGTGAACGTGCCTGCTAGTTTAGAAAAGAAAACAGCACTGATAGCATTCATATTTCTGGATGGTTATAAAATAAAAACAGAACAGACACGTTATTACCGGTAATCTGCATGCATGTTTAGAAGAAAAGAACAGCGCTGACACAGCATCAATAAGCCCTGGATGATTAGAAAATAAAAACTGCACACAAAACATGCCTGGTTAGTAAATAAAACACACTTGCCTACCAGAAGAAGTCATTCACTCTCATCTTCCTCTTGTGTCGGAGTTGAACGGCCTCAGAAGAGCTTCATCACATACCTTTTCTGTGGCGATGTCCGTGTTGCTGTCATCATCCCCGGGTGAAGCTGGCTTGAATGAGTTCTTCCCGTTGCCGTCTCCAGCGCCGAACCATGGATTCATTCATGCCAAGCTTACGTGCGGCAGCGCTGTTTCCCTCCTTTACTGCCAGATCGATGGCCTTCAACTTAAATGCGGCAACATATGAACTCATACTTGTAGTTACCATGATGAGGGGGTATGGATTTGAAAAAAAATCTTCGTGGTGCCGGCTGCTTGCTAAATTAAAATGAGCACTTTCTTCCATTTCCACTTTTGACTTCCACCTGTTTCACTTTCTGCTAAAGCGCCAGCTGGCAGGTGAAGGAAAACCTTCAGTAAAGCCGCACCTCATTATAAGCTGCATGTTTCAAAGCGTGGAAAAAAACATAGCGGCATATAGTCCAGAAAATACGGTAAGTCAAACTACGGTAATTTCTTGTTTTCAGCACTTTGTCCCTCGGGCCATGTGAAGGCCCTTTATAAGTGCATAAACCTGAACCTGGAGTTAGGCTGTATTCAGTCACTAAAATGAATGAAAGTCAATGACGGTCCTCTCAACGAATGCCAGACTAGAGCACGCACACGCATGTGTGTGTGTGTGTGTGTGTTTCTTTAGCGAATTAAACTTCTTATTAGTTTTAAGGACAACAGAGCAAAGAAGCGATTTTATTAAACTGGTGAAGAATGAACCTATCCACACGTGACCACAGTACTTCATCCGGTGTTCTGCAATGAAAAGTAAAGTTTTACATTCAGGGATAAAGTTGACATGTTTTAAAGAGTAAATAAAAATATTATGTTTAAAGAATATAATTTTTATCTTCTCATGTGGATACATTTTAAAATGTGTTTGTTGCCGTTTTGCCAGCTGTGATTTCTGATTTCTCTGTTCAGATCCGCAGGATCAGAAGAGGCTTTACCCTGGTGGTCCCTATTTAGTTGTCACTCTTATTATCATGTTAATGTTGTTATTTAGTTTGATATTTGAACACATTATTAAAACAAATACTAACTGATGACTTATTGTGAAAATTCATTTTATCACCAGTTTTATTATTTACAGATGCTTTTAAATACATTACATGAACAGAAAATTAAAAGATGGTAAGGGGACACGATTCTTTATAATACGTGACAAGTATTTACAGATCAAAACAAACATGGACCAATTATGTATGGTTAAAGCAGGATTATTATTTTTGTTTTATTTCTGACCAGACACGGAGACAGAGGTGAAGGAGAAAGGAAAATACAAAGGGAGGAGGAGGGGGGTGTTCCACAAAAATAAACAATCAATGATGAAAAAGAGTCTGCTTCTAGACTCGCAGAAAGAGAAAAGCACACAACTATACAACAAGATAGGTACAACCAGCCCTCCAGGGAGCCAGCTCCCTCACTGGCCCCAATAGGCACCTCTGTTCCCAAAATGCCACTCAGGGGCATGGAAACCCCAGCCCATCTCACCAGGGCCCAAAGGAGCAGCATCGCAGAGCCCCACGGTGTCTGAGGGCTCTAACCCAGCCCCACCCAGCAAAATATCTACTCCTATCCCTGCATTTGCACAACTTCCAGAATATGTAAGACGTAAGACATCCAGGTATGGTTGGGTCCTCCCCTCCCTGGTCATTCCTCTCCACAGTGATGGGTCAGAATTGTTATTATTTCAGAGGCCCCAAGGTCCACCTGAGGGCCCTGAGGTTACTAGGCTTCAGTGGAATAAACAAATATACACTGAAAACACTTCAATGCTGTTTTATTAACTTAAAAAGCCTGTTTTTATACTTTTACACCTACTTTATGCTAAATAAGAAGTTCTCAGATCCAATTAACATTACAAAGCATCCTACGTCAAGCAGTCATAACTTAACAGAGACCAAATATAATATTGATTAAACTTGACTCTGAAAAATTAACTCCCATTTTCTTCTCTTATGATAGGCTAAATAACCCAAAAATATTGGGTTATGATTGCTTGACTTTACAAATGGCACCCTATAGTATTCAAAGTTTGTAATGCTTTTCATTTACCGTAAATCCTCTAATACAGGCCCGGGCCTGTGTTTGAATCAAGCTCATCAAGCTCCAGGCCTTTATTGGAAGGAGGGCCAGTATTAGAGGTAGGCCTCTATTTCTATTTGAGCAAAATGAACTAATGGTTCGCCAGAGTTTTTGACAATTAAAATTGCGTCCACATTTTCAAAGTTAAACACATTTCTTTTAACAACGGTAGTTTCTGCTTCAGCCCTCTCCCCCCTCCCCCTGCGCAGCGCCGCAAACTCACTGATGCACCTGCAGCCTCTCGGAGTTCCTGCTGCTCTAAACATTAAAATAATTATTTCATTTTATGTTCCTCACTTCTGATTACCTTCAATGGTGTCTGTTTGTTGCAACAAACTTTATTTGACTATTTTTCTGTCCTGTCTGTTTATTATCTTCCTGCATCTCCTCTCAATCATAAAGAAAAACTGCTACCTGGGTTCATATATATTCACCTCATGAGTTACCTTTGAACCGGAGTGCTCGCTGCTTGGCGGCCGCATCAGTGATCGGTGTGTCGGATGACAAGTTGATGCACCCCGCTCCACAGCGAAACGCATCAGGCGCAAATAAAAGACAGAAAACATCAAAGGAAATGAACCGACATGAACGATCGCGTGTTAAATAATTTGGCAACACCTGATTGTTACTGTGGCCGTGCTCAGGAGGCAGATTACCGACCGCAAAAACAGCGGAGTGCTCCCTGCTTGGCGGCCGCATCAGTGATCGGTGCGTCGGAGGACAAGGTGATGTGCCCCGCTCCACAGCCGCAAATAAAAGACAGAAAACATTAAAGGAAATGAACCGACATGAACGATCGCGTGTCAGTACCGACGCTCTGGCACAGCGCGTTGCCCCCCGAGCGCAGGAGCTTGTCACCTGCTGACAGCAGGCTGCTGTCTTTCCCGAGGGCTGCATCTTGCCGGTCATTATCACGTGACAGTGACTAGTCGATGACAGGCATAAAAAGTCACTATAGTGAAGTCGACTAGTTCATACAACCCCTATTGCTCCCCAGTGTTCTGCAGCGCACGTTCTCTTTGAACTTGATATCAAATTTTCGCCTCCTCTTCGTCTCCGCACGGTTAAAGTTACCCTCGCGGTCTATCACTGGCAAATCAAAAGTGAGACGATGACACAACCCCCCCCCCCCCTCTCGTACTTTCTTGTTACCACATTCCACCCGGCCACAATAAGAAACCGGCCATTATTCACCTCCGCCGACTCCGACACCGGCCAAAATTGGAGACCCGGCCTGTATTAAAGGATTTACGGTATATTAGTTAACTAAATGTTAATATAAAGTAATGTGTGTTCTACCACATTGTTCAATGTTGTTTTGAGCTACAGAATGAACCAACGTTCATTCTGTAGCTCAAAACATACATGAAACTAAAGTTAACATGTAAGTTCTGAAAGCTTGTAGACTAAACAAAATTAGGTCACCTGGAACAGTTGCGAACAAACACTGGTGATCGAGGTAAAGCTGCTGTAGCTCCAAACAATATTCCTGCTCGATTTTTGCTAACTTTAGCTTGTTTCCTTCATGTGTAGCTGCCGTCACGGCTGTGACAGGACCAACAGACCACCATTGAGATGAAGGCTAGATTTCCGCTGGCTTCTGGCCTCCCTAGATGGACCGGTAAGGACCCGTCCTCACAAGCATCCTGCCCCTAGATTCAGATACATACTGTAGATGGACGAACAACGCGATCGTCCAATCAGTGATCCTGTTGCCAACTGGCACCTGCCCTTTTCCTAATGTAATTGTGTGTTTCTCAGTTTGGTTTGTGATCTTTACTTGTTTTATTGACTCGTCTTTTGTTTTGGTGATTTTAATATTTTTTTGTGTTTCTCAATTTGTTTTGTGTTTAGTGAATTGTTGGTTTGGTTTGCACTTTAGGGCCACTGTAGATATAAGACTCCTCACTGTGGCATGGAGAAATAACTCAAACATCACAAAGGGACTGTTAGAGCAGACAAAAATCTTTTTTAACAGAGAGTTCTCTAACCCGCTTGTTCAACTCATCTGTTTTGATGGTTCAGGAGCGCCATACGCTCTTGACTTGCATTAAAGTCTCGCCTCCCGGTTTGATGCCAGCCACAGCTTTCTCCACACAGTTTAGGCAAGATTTAAACACAAACGCGGGGACTGTTAAAAATGCAGACACAGTAACTCTCCTCTCTGGGTCAGTCCACTGTTGTTTCCCCTGTGGTCCAGTCTGTAAGCCTGAGGTGGCAGTGCTATGATCTGGGCTTGCTGCAGGTGGTCAGGTCTAGGTTCAGCAACAGGATGTGCTCCAGTAATGAGGTCAGCTGACTAACTGAATGTCCTGAATGACCAGGTTATTCCATCTTCCCTGATGGCACGGCCATATTCCAAGATGACAATGCCAGGATTCATGGGGCTCAGATAGTGAAAGATTGGTTCAGGGAGCATGAGACATCACTTTCACACATGGATCGGCCACCAGACCTTAACCCCATTGAAAATCTTTGGGATGTGCTGGAGAAGGCTTTGTGCCGCGGTCAGACTCTGCCATCATCAATCCAAGGTCTTGGTGAGACATCAATGCAACACTGGATGGAGATAAATCTGGTGACGTTGCAGAAGCTTGTTGAAACAAAGCCAAAGAGTTGTAGTCAAAACTAAGAAAGGTCCAACGAAACATTAGCATGTGACCTTTTTTGGGGGGTGGTGACGTTTTTGAGCCAGGCAGTGTATTTTACACACTGGGTTTTTATGTTGTTTGATCTGAATTTTAAAGTTCTAGTTGGTTATTGCTGTTTTTAGAACATACAGTATTAATGCTTAAATGCATCCTAATCCCCCCTCTCATCTGGATCCTGCCATGACTGGCTGGTGTACAGAACACAGTCATTACTAAAGAAATGAATGTGTCATGTAAACAGATGAGAGCTGGTAATTGTAAGCAATTCCCAGAAGTTCCACTGTCTTTTTTCAGCATCAGTGCATTATTTGCTAATTATCTTGCCACAAGCTTGCTGGAGTGTTTGGCCAGGAATTAGTCTCCAGGTAGGAACAGCTCAGTTGTTGTTTTGTCAGTTATTGTCTGCATAGCTGCGGGTGAGACCTTCCCAGACCTTTTAGCCCTGAAAGTCATGAGTCATCGTCACATTTCTGGTCTGATAACACGCTGCTGCAGGGGCTCAGACTCACAGTCAAACTACAGCAAATGGAAGGGGCGGGGCTTAGTGTTCATTAGATACAGTGGCTGCTGGTGACCCCTCCCCATGTGTATAGTTGGTTGTGAAGTAACTAATAGAGGATGGACTTCTGCCTGACCCATTATTTCAGAGTAAAAAAAGGAGTTTGTGTCCATTTTTTCTAAAACTAATAATCAAAGCTGCCAAATCTGGTGACAGGTCAGTTCACCTCTAACAAATCACACTTTGCAGTTTTGGCTAATTTGTGGGCGGCAGTGGCAGAGGAGTAAATTAGGAGGGTTGCAGGTGCACACCCAGCTCAGTCTGTCCCAGTTGTGTCCTTGAGCATGACACTTCATTCTCCTTGCCTGCTGGTGGTGGTTGGAGGGACCGGTGGTGTCTGTCGGCAGTGACTACACTGTAGCTTTCACCACCAGCATGTGAATGGGTGAATAACTGTTGTAAAGTGCCTTGGGTGGAGGTAGAACTCTAAGATATGCTATATAAACACAGGCAGTTTACCTTTTGTGATCATGTTGTTCCACACCATCCAACCACTGTAGGCTAATGTTCTTCTTTTTTTTCGCCCCGTGTCTTGTCTGGCTGTGAAGCAAACAGAATTGGTGTCTGAATGCTGGTGACAAGCCTTACAGGTTTACTCTCAGGTGGAGCATCAAAGCGTCTGCTTTTAATGATACTTAAAACTTTATTGTTATTGTTTTTGAATGCTTTGTAATTACGACCAGACACGGAGTCAGAGGTGAAAGAGAAAGGAAGAGACAACACAGGTCCTCTCACTGTGCATAAACAGGAGACTTTAAACGGTAAGTCACAAATGGTCACTGACTTATTTTTAAAATAACAAGCAATCCATCCCACCCTTCTCAGGATTCCCTAGTGACAGATCGTCTTTGTCCAACAGACGAACTCCAGTCTGCTTCAATAAAGATACTTGTTTTTCTTCCAGATCGGGGTATTCAATTCTGGGCCTGGAGGGCCGGTATCAGCATGTTTTAATTTTCTGCTCCAACACACCTGTCTTCAATCAGCAGGTGATTAACAGGCTTCTGCAGAGCCTGATGAGCTGCTGCACAGGCGACTCAACCACTGAATCTAGTGTGTTGGAGCAGAGAAACCACTAAAATGTGCTGGATACCGACCCTGGAGGCCCAGTTCTAGTGGATCCTAGCACCCACACATCCATACAGAATATCTCCAACTAGCCACATTTTGTTATAGCTGCCATTTAGTCTGACTGTCTAATCCTGCCACTAAATAATTCACATGCTGGTTGAGCATTCAGGTGAATTATTCCCTTCACTTTATTTTATTTTTCAGTTATTGTTGCTAAATCATCTCACTTTTACTTTCATGTTGGCAGCATATCTGAGAAAAGAAGTGTTTCTTTGGGATGTCAGTGACAACATCTGCTCCAGTGATAACAGTTAACATTGACAGAATCCCCCAACCTCCTCTGAGCTAGCTTTGGGAGAATACAAAACATTATTGTTGTAATCTGATAGGCTGGAATCATCCATCACAACAATCCAACCTCTGAGTTATGCTGCTGATCAATAGGCCACCATTGCTCCATGCCTGGGTTTTGGCAGGCAGTGTTGCAGAGTCAACATGAATAGTGCTGTTTCAAAAATAACCTTGAAAGGATATTCGATACTGAACTTGGAAAAGGAGCAGGGTCAAAATCAGAGTGTTGATTGGAACAGCTGAGTTATACTGCAGTGCAGGCGTGGTGATGGGCCTGTGTTCAACTGCAGCCTCGTACAGATGATGAGAAAAGGAGAAAGTCTGTTGTAAATGCTACACTGGGGGAGCATTCAAGTACGAAAACATTTCAAAACACACAATGTTGGTGTTTTAGGGTGGGACCAAGCCCAGCCGACCTCTACAAACAACCCGTTTTCATCTAGAACAAACTCAGGGCAGGCTCATTTCCCTCCAACTCTGTAATTAAAATGTTAACACATGTCTTTTATACCACCAGAATCAGATTAGCACAGACTACGTAATTAGGTTCACATAACACGTATCAACATAACGGTAATCAAAATGATGTTATGCAATATATAAACATAATTATGATGATTAAATTGACAAATTGATAATAAACTTCACATCCTGCTGTTTATAAATGGAACACCTCCGGTTTCTGTACAGAACTTTAACTCTAGTCACCCGGTTGGTAACAAGATGGCGCCTGTGCTTGGCTTAGCCGCAGTCACCGGCCACTTTTTCAAACTTTTCTCCACTAACCTCCTCTTTTCCACCTTGCTTCTGTCTGCGATCCTCTTCAGTAGTGTCCCTGCTACCATCTCCTATGATCGCCAGACTCTTTTGTCCTTCCGTTCGTTCACTATCGCACAAGATGCACCGAGGACGTACCTCCCTGTTTGTTATCTGAGCGGCGCACTGGTCCAGAGCCAAACAACAATCCCAACCAGTGCGCCTCCAGCGATGTTTATTCGGCCCCGGGAAAACGTCGGAGGAAAAGAGGTAAACGAGCAGGAATCCAGGTGAAAATAAGACTTCTCTTAAAGCGTGGTTTATCTAGTAAACATCGGCGTAATCTTCTAGCTTCTTGTACGTTCTTTGTCGACCTGAGCGCCACTTCCACATTCCCGCCAGGCCGCGTTGTGCCACGGTTTCTCCGTCCAAGTTTTTTTAAGGTCGGTTATCCTCATTCCTCAGTGGTTTCTCCTCCTGTTCCCTCCATAAGTGGTTTTTATAAACACCGTGGATCTAACCCCGCTAATTTACGTCCTCTAACTCCAGCTGTTTCTGTAGTTTCTGATTCCTCCACCTCACTCAGCATGGCTCTATTAAATACCCGCTCTGTTAACAATAAGTCCTTCCTGCTCAATGATCTAATTCTCTCTAAAAACCTGGATTTTCTGTTTCTGACTGAAGTTTGGCAGCAAACATCTGATTATTCTGCTCTGATTGAACTCTGCCCGAGTGAATATTCTTTTCTTAGCCAGCCCCGGGGTTCTGGTCATGGTGGAGGCCTAGCTGTTGTTTTCAGAGACCATCTTCCATGTAGCTCTACAACCTCTGGTCACTTTGCTTCCATTGAACTGCAGCTGATTAAAGTCGGGTGCAGGGGCGAATTGAGGACTGAAGAAGATCCGGTGCTTAACACACACACACACGCACGACACGCACTAGTCAACATCATATATGTCTTGTACCACATAATTTTTAATCTGAAGCTACATATTAAGCATTTTCAGGGCAGAGTATTGTTCCTGTTAGTGTTTAGTGTGAGATGATAGTAAATATTCCCTTTCTTTCTCCATCAACTTTACCTGACAAGCTAACTTTAGGCAAACCAGCAGCACAACAAATATTTTCAAGTAAGACTCACAAACCTGAGTCAACACCAGTCTCATCAAAGCTGGGGTTCTGTCGTTGTACTTTTTGTCTAAAAAACGTCCTTATGTCCATCTTAACTCATGCGTTTCAGGCAGAGACTGTAGAAGAAGCCCGCTGCTGAAGGGCTTCTTCTTCAGTGGTGGAGGCTCAGGCAGGCTGTATACAAACTACTGCCAACTGCTCCCTCTCTGTTGGACTTTGGTACTGCATGTTACTTCAGCGATTTAGATCCGGGGCTTTTCATGAAACATCCGGGGCTTCAGCCCAAGTAGCCGGGCCAAACGCCGCCCCTAGTCGGGTATAAGGACCTGTTCTACAGTGCTGTGGTATATCGTCCACCTGGGCCAAACAGTTCTTTCCTTCAGGAGTTTAGTTACTTTCTATCCTCCACTGTGAAGCTGTCCAGACTGGTGATTGTTGGTGATTTTAACATCCACGTTGATGATCCCTGTGATCACTTTGCCATGAATTTCTCCAGCCTTACAGATTCCATCAGCTCAACGAGCACTGCCTCTCCATTCTGGACAACATCTGTCCTGTCAGAACCAGATCAGTTCCTGCAGTGAACCCTACTCCCTGGTTTACTGACAGCCTTCGCAGCCTGAAGCACCAATGCAGAAAAATTGAGTGCTTGTGGAAGAAAACCCATCTCCACGTCCATCGGCTGCACCTAAAGGATCTTCTGACATCCTTTAACTCTGCAGTCAGAGACACAAGGGTTTCCTATTTGTCCAACCTGGTGTCCCAGAGCAAAGGGAACCCCAAGGTGCTGTTTAACACCATCAGCAGCATCGTCTCTCCTGCCTCTCCTACAGCCTCCATCCACTCTGTTGCAGACTGTGAGAACTTTCTGTCTTTCTTTGTGGACAAAGTCAATAAGGTTAGATCTAGCATCTCTCCTTCAGCCTTATCGTTGCCTCTCCCGACTCCAACCAGGCCCATCATCCTAGATAGCTTTGCTCCTGTTTCTTTGCCTGAGTTAACCAAACTAGTTAACTCTATGAAGACCTCTGCATGCCCCCTCGACATCTTACCCTCATCTTTGTTTAAAAGTGCTTTTCAGTCCATCGGTCCCAGCATGCTCTCTATAATTAATGCTTCTCTGGTTTCTGGTCAGGTCCCTGCTTACTTTAAGAACGCTGTAATCCACCCGCTTCTTAAAAAACCGAGTCTCGACGCCTCTCTCCATAGCAGCTTCAGACCCATCTCTAAACTTCCGTTCATCTCCAAGATCTTGGAAAAGGTTGTGGCTAAACAACTCACAGCTGCTCTTGATGAACATAACATCTATGATAGCTTCCAGTCAAGTTTTCGTAGAGCTCATTCTACTGAAACAGCTCTTCTTAGGGTCTCTAATGACCTTCTGACTCACAGTGATGCAGGGGACTGTTCTGTTCTGGTCCTGCTGGACCTGACTGCAGCCTTTGACACTGTTGACCATCACCTGCTACTGGAGAGGCTGAGAGACTGGGTAGGCTTATCGGGATCTGCTCTGGAGTGGTTCTCCTCTTGTCTCTCTGAGCGCTCCTTTTCTGTGGCTGTCTCCAAGTTTAGGTCCTCCACCACCTCCCTTACCCATGGTGTCCCACAAGGTTCTGTGCTGGGGCCTCTGCTCTTCCTCCTCTCTCTGCTTTCTCTTCAGCACATCCTGAGCTCCTTCAAAGGAATCTCCTACCATCTTTATGCAGATGACATCCAACTGTACATATCCTTCAAGCCCCATGAGATGTTTAAGCTGCAGCTGTTACACACCTGCTTAGACTCTATCAAAACCTGGATGGCTGGGAGCTTTCTACAGCTGAATGAAGATAAGACTGAGATCCTCATCTGTGCCCGAGACAAGCTGGTTCCCAAAGTCAGAGACTCTCTTGGTCAGCTTGCTTCTCACACCAAACCTTCCGTCAGGAATCTTGGCGTGACCTTTGACCCAGCTCTCACCCTGGATTCTCATGTCAGTTCTCTTGTTCGCTCTTCCTTCTTCCATCTCAGGAACATTGCTAAGCTGAGTCCCATTCTGTCCCGCTCTGAACTTGAGACAGTTATCCACACCTCCATCTCCTCACGCTTAGACTACTGTAACTCTCTTTTCACGTGTCTGAGCAGAACCTCCCTGAACCGTCTACAGGTGGTTCAGAATGCCTGTGCTCGGCTTCTGACCAAGTCCCCCAAACACACCCACATCACTGCGCTTCTCCTCCAGCTTCACGGGCTGCCAGTCAACTTCAGGGTTCATTTCAAGATCCTGGTTCTGGTCTATAGGGCCTTACATGGACAAGCACCATCTTACATTGGTGATCTTCTTAGTCCCTACACGCCCAGCAGGTCCCTGAGGTCCAGTGACCAAAGCCTACTGGTTGTGCAGCGCACCAGGCTAAAGGTCAAAGGTGACAGATCATCTGCTGCTGTGGTCCCCAGACTCTGGAACTCTCTCCCCCTGAGCCTGACATCAGTGGACTCAGTGGTCTCCTTCAAAAAGCAGCTGAAGACTCACTTGTTCAAGCTGGCTTTTTATGACCTTCTTCACCACTCTCTCTTTATTCTGCTCTCCCCACCTATTCCACCTTCCTCAGGATCCACTGATTTCCCTCTTTCCTATTCACTCTCTCTCTCTCTCTCTCTTTCTTTTTGGCACCAGATGGCTTCGACCGTTTCTTCTCCATTATGTTTGTGAGTGGTGATATGTCAAACGGTACCTGTATCCCTCCATCATCATTCTCCGAGATCCATCCGCCCCCACCTGATGAAGGGCGCTATAGAGCGCACTATCCCACCCTGCATCCACAGAGGCGCGGTGGACACAAGGGGGCGCAATAAAATCACAATATAAACGCAAACAATGACCTTGTTGTGCTTTTATTACAGAAATATTATTATCATCACTCATCACTATTATTATTATGAAGAACATGCAATTTCTATGTTTGTTTATGTATTGGTTGATGCTAAAAAAAATTAAATTAAATTAAAAAAAATAAAAATAAGGAAATTAAATGCCGCCCCCTCCAGGCTGCCGCGCTGTTCAGCCGCACATGTTGCACATATCAAGCTCCGCCCCTTCTTCGACCACAGCTGTGGTTGGCTGCCTCAACAATGGAGGCAGAAAACAGGGCCCATTCAGACTCAATGTCTCCGAAACGTTCTAAGTGCTGCCATATCCTGCCTTTAAGTACTGAACCGTTCTTGTGGCGACATTTGTTTTTGAGTGGTTGTTTATTGTTCTTTTTGTGCTGAAAAAGCACAAAAGCAGCTTTTCTTTATTTTAAATAAGGTGCTTCCACTTTTGTTTTATTCGGTCTGCTGAATCAATTATAGATTAGTTAAGCCCTCCCTATATCACCACCAGCCTCCACTCCATGTACAACAGTCAGAGCTTCTTAGTACAGATGCCATTGTTATCTCATCGTGAATAGTCATTCAGAGCAGCCTTTCCCAACAGCTTGAGCGGGTTTAGGCAACAGAATGTTTTATTTACTTTGAAATTCATGCCGTGATTATTTGTTTAGGTTAGAACAGAAACAAAAATCAGAATCAACTGAGAACAGAAAGCTAGTATAACAAGATGTTGCTAGCACAAAGCTCACAGTAACAGCTCCAGATCAATACCTGCAGCCTAAAGCCCAAAGAGCGAGGACAGATGCAGATATTGATGGTTTTCCCTTCATTGTGAAGCTGAGGTGTGAAGAAGTTGCCTTCAATAAGACTGCCTGCTGGTCATTTCAAGCTGAGCGCTTGTTGCCATGGCTGCAGGCAGGATGTCTCCTTGATGAGGGTTCAGTGGGACTTGTCAGCAGACAGACAGGCAGGTTGAACTCTAATTTCTGCAAGTATGTTGGGCAGGCCTGCATGCAAAAATAACATCGACCCTGTGGTCCATACGGCTGGTTCCAGGAGGACCAGCTGCTCAGAGCTTTCAGGGCCATAATCTTTATTTCACACCCTCATCGAGCCATTTTAATTTCTGATGAAGGACCTGTCGTGAAGGAGGACAGCAGTTTGTGGAAAGTGTGATCCACCTGTTTGAATCCACATTCATCATATTTAATGATCTAAAATGAGAAAGCAAAGCTCTTCCTGTCCATATCTGTCAGATGTCCTTTCTGTTTCAGCTCAAATATAAGTACAAGAACAAGTCATTACCAGTGCCACATAAAGACTTCCTCCCTTCTGCGTGCCGTTACCAGGGGAATGCCTCCTGCGAATAGGAAACTGATTTTGTGCTTACCAAAGCCGTGTTTGCTTTATCGCAGGAGACTGGTCGTTTTAATTTGTCAATGCAAATTGGATATTTCAGACACTCATCAACGCAGTAAAATAATTCAGAAGATGCCTTGACAATTTTTCTGTACAATCACAGAAAATCTATAAGAACGTAAAGTCTGAAACTCTCAGCCTCTAACGAGAAATGTTTGTATTACCCTTGTAATTTATACACTATATGCATGCAAGGCAGTAACAGCGTGAAACATTCAGTCATTTTAAAATAAGGCTAAAATCAGCAGATGGTCCAAACTGGCTGAAAACTTCCAGAGCAATTAGTGATTAAGTTAGAGAGCTGCTTCAATTTTGTTCTGCATTAAATAAAACCTTCAGAACAAAAACAAGGTGAATTTAATTCTGCATTAATGCCACCTTCAGTCAAAGCTTCCTTTGTGAGGGAAGGTAGCATGACTCACCTCCGGTATTTAGAATGTTTTGGTGCTCAGCTTCATAAAAAATATCTTTGTATTCATGTGTGTGTGTGTGTGTGTGTCTTTATAGGTTTATGTGGACGTTTTAACTTTTAACCTGTAGTGTGAGGGCATTTTCAAATTGTGGGGACATTTGGATGGTCCACACAAGGACAAAATACCCTAAAACTTGGTTTCAGAGATACGGTGTGAATTCAGGTTTGTTTGGGTTAAGGTTAGGAATAGAACACCATTGGTTATTGGTAGGCAGTGTTGGGACAGTTTGTTTAAAAAACGAACTAGTTCAAAGTTCAGTTCATACATTTTAAACCGAACTAGTTTGTTTCATAGTTCATAATGAAAACAGTTTTGAACTAATTTCACTGTTTCAAAAACGAACTAGTTCAGAGTTCACTTTCTCATATATATATATATATATATATATATATATATATATATATATATATATATATATATAATGAAAAAATTTTCCAATAGTTGGCACCTGTTCAGTCCACACTCATACCCAGCTGCAGTTTTTACCCTACAGTATATTCTCAATAACATGAGGAAACCATTATTTTTTTTAAATGGGAAATTATTAAACAATCATAGGAAGCAGGCTGAGGTAGAAAACTCAAAGTGCAATATTAAAAGTGCAAAACATAAAAAAATGTATAATCTTTCCGTTAAGCCCCTTTTCTATTTTTTCTGAATGAGCTTTGACTTCTGCACACAGCATAGACGTAGAAGAGTAGACGCCGCACCAACTGCTACTGCCTATGTTTGGCCGCATTTACGGGTTCTACTTTTTATAAACTCTGGAAGTTTTAGCTTGGCTTTAACTCTGGAAAAGCACCGTGGAGATCTGGAGCTAGAACGGTGAAAGAACGCATTCATAAACCCGTTCACGCACGCCAGGACGAACGCACTCACTTTTACGTTCGTCAGGCAAAATACAAACGAGTTCCGTTCATGAAAAAAAACTAATTCACAAACGTTTGTTCAATGAACGCGTTCGGGAACACCACTGTTGGTAGGATTGGCGTATGGGCTAGGCATAATACAGTCACACAAAAAAATAAAAATCCAAAACACACTTTGGGATTCCTTTTGCTCTGGGACACCACAGGTTGGAGAAATATGTACCCCTCACATCTCTGACAGCAGAGTTAAAGAAGGTCAGAAGACCCTTAAGATGCACCAGATGGACATGGAAATTAGTTTTCTTCCACGAGCGCTCATCTTTTCTGCAGTGACGCTTCAGGCTGTCAGTCAACCAAGGAGTAGAGTTTACTACAAGAAGTGATCTGGTTGTGCCAGGACGGATACTGAGTAGTTAAAATATCTGAGCCATTATCAGAAGTCCCCTGCCCTGAATGTCCTACATGTTAAAAACATTGTGCTGTTATCGTTAAGATTTGTTTGTACAGTTAAGTGTTCAGAATGTTGTTTTGTTGGAGATGGAGTGAGGAGCTCTGCTCAGTCATAAGGAAGCACGGAGTTTAGTTGCTGCGCCTCCTTGTCAACAGGAGTCTGCTGAGGTGCTTCAGTCATCTGATAGGATGCATCCGCTGCAGGTTCTCTGATATGTCTCATTGGGAGGAGACTCTGGGGCAAACCCAGATCTCCCTCTCTGACCTAGAAACACCTTTAGAACCCTGAGCAAGAGATGGAGTGGGTCTTCTCCTGGACTTCTTACCTCCATGACTTTACCTGGTTAAGGTAGTCATGGATGGATATGGCCTGTTTTAGTCCATCCTGAATTCAGATATTATGCGTTATATTACCCAGCATGTATGACTCTCCTCTAACAGGCTGTCTTATGGAAATACACAAAGAGATGATCAAGCCTTTTATTAGAGGCAGTTTTCACTTTTCATAAGGACATGTTGTTTTGCTGTCAAGCCCATCCCTCTGGCCCAGCCTCATTTCTGCAGGACAGCTCCCAATTAAACACAGCAGCCAATGAAAGTAAATATTACATGCCAGGAACTGGCTGAAACTGGGAAGTTATCAAAAAAAAAAATTCCCCGTTTTCCATTCTGATCTGAGCAGATTGAGGCCGGAGTAGCTCAGCAGGGGGAAATGACAAAACTGTGTTTATACACATAATTAAATGCATCAACAGATGTGCATCCTGTTCCTGTATGTAGCAAGGTCTTCATTTGTATCTGAGATATTTCATTCATGTATTACAATACCAGGGACAGACTACCCACACTGCACCCTGTCATAAAAATGAAAATGCTGCAAGGTCTCATAAGGAGCTTGTCAGTGGAGCTTAGCCATTTTTCAGATTTGGTTTTTCATCAGCATCAAACATAAACCCCTGAAGCATCTCAGTTTCATGAGTAAATAAATTCTTAATGTCTAAATGTAGCACCGCAGTGCAGCTTTGAAACAGAACAAACACAACGGAGCTCCGTGTGAACAGTTTGTAGTCAAGGGTATGAGAAATAATGAAACCAAGAAGGAAGAAATATGAAAGGAAAAAACTTGGAAAACTTCCTGATACGATATTTAATCCATTTTGTTTAATTAAGAACTGATTTCTAATTCAGGAGGTGTAATTGGAACGGAGACTGCAGGCTGTGGTAGCTCAAGCAGAAAAAAAACATTGATTATGTGGCACACTCTTCCAGAAGCAGGACTGCAGATGGTTATCAGAGATAACGCTGTTAGTCCTTTTAAAAGAAGAAAGTTTAGGGAATGAACACAGACACTGGACAGGTCGTATAGGGGTTCATCTACAGCTTCAGATACCTTGAGGTCACCCGACTTCTGACAGTCCTGGATCGGCACTGGGGGTCTCTGCACGGGTAGTACAGACCCGGCTCCAGAGGACTTCACCTGGAGGGGCAGTGGGTTTTTCTGGGGGGGCCCAGCAAACCGTGTATTTATCAACCCCTTTGCATGTTTATAATCTGTCTGGTGGACGTTACATACATATACTTCCGGGTCAAATCGGCCGTTTGCGTCACCAACTTGTTCTACATAACTGAAAAGCTAAGATTCTTCATTGTTTTATTCCGATTATGTATGCCAATTAAAGATGCAATCAAAACTTAAGACAAAGTAATCAATTTTACTGAACCTCTTAGAAAAATACTTGCAACTCACTGTTCTTAGCTGCGCCTGCGCACCACAGAGTCACCATCTCAAAACAATCCTTACGTCCAGTTAATGTTCTCCAATAACGTACTTAGTCCACAAGTCTTCTTCCAAATCCTGCCCTGCAGCTTGATACCTTAGTAAGTTCTTCTTTTTGCACGTATTTCTCATAATGTTTACATCACAAATACTAGTTAGCATCAGGTTAGCATGCTACTCCTTGGCTGCGTGCTTCTTCTTCTGGGTAAACATTGACTTGGTGCGTTACCGCTACCAGTAAGAAGTGTAAACTAGGTCTTCTAAACAAGATTTAGAAAATCTAGAGTGTTGTCTTTCTAAAAAGAGAACAGACAACCCTGTATTTAAGA
>SSNQ01034628.1:862868-882641 GCA_006942095.1 Nothobranchius kuhntae
ATATATATATATATATATATATATATATATATAAGCAAAATATTTATCCTTGCTGTGCGTTCGTCTTTTTAACACCTTAATCTAACAACAAAAATGACTCCTCAGTCTTCAGTAGTGTCTACAGAAGCAATTCATCACTAAATTAATGTGTTCATGATGTAAAACATGCAGGAAACGTGCTGCAAGCAGACTGCAGAGCCAGGTGTGTCAAGCTTATTTTTTTCCCCAACTCCAACAGACCAGACTGGTACTCTGAAGTTGCTAATGTAGTATTCTGGCCATGAAGGGTGGTGGGGGTCTGAGTGAAATTTCATTCACCTTGCGAAGGAACATTTTAGCACATACTGGCTCAGGAAGCTGATTTAAAATATGAATGATTTCAAAGTATCCCTTTAATGGTAAAACCTACACATTGTAACCTTAAACACATCAGAAAATACCCAGGACGTCACACTCAAAGCATACATTTAACTAAAGCTCTAAAATGCTAAAGCCAAAACTGAGCTAAACCATTTAAATTCTGTCCTCTACACTATCCATACAGGCTGCACACACCTTTAAGCGGTGTGTTTATGCCAAGTCATCAGGCTACTAAATCACTGAAGCAGTTAAGGTGCTTAAATTGGGTTCAACAGCTCGCTAATCATGAAAAAAATCTGAATAAATCCCAAACTTTTCTCAGCCACGCTTCCTTGATTACAGGATGCACTTCCTGCCCAGACAGAACATAAGAGATTACATCGTTTGTCAGAGCTAACGAGGGGAAGCTGTGAAAGTCAGTTCGTTGATTTCTGAAAAAAAGATTTTGAGTCCCACTAAGGTTCCAGCAGCAGAAACACAACTGAGGAACACAGAGACCATCAACTGCAGCAGGCTCCTGGGCCATATCTGGGCCATTTTCTCATTCCAGCCGGCCTGAAAAGGTTTCTCTGTGTCAGAGCCTCATGTAGCTAAATGAAAATGTGGTAAAATAAACGTTGGATGCTTTTCTTTATACATTTACTCTTAGCTATCACTTTATTGATTTCAAATGTAATCAGTATAGGCAGGGCGGATTTAGGACTGAAGAAGATCTGGGGCGTAACACACACACACACGCGCGCGCACGCACACGTGACACGCACTAGTCAACGACATATATGTCTTGTACCACATAATTTTTAATCTGAAGCTACATATTAAGCATTTTCAGGGCAGAATATTGTTCCTGTTAGTGTTTAGTGTGAGATGATAGTAAAAATTCCCTTTCTTTCTCCATCATCTTTACCTGATAAGCTAACTTTAGGCAAACCAGCAGCACAACAAATATTTTCAAATAAGACTCAAACTTGAGTCAACACCAGTCTCATCAAAGCTGGGGTTCTGTCGCAGTACTTTTGGTCTAAAAAACGTCCTTATGTCCATCTTAACTCATGCGTTTCAGGTAGAGAGTGTAGAAGAAGCCGGCTGCTGAAGGGCTTCTTCTTCAGTGGTGGAGGCTCAGGCAGGCTGTATACAAACTACTGCCAGCTGCTCCCTCTCTGTTGGACTTTGGTACTGCATGTTACTTCCACGATTTAGATCCGGGGCTTTTCATGAAACATCCGGGGCTTCAGCCCAAGTAGCCGGGCCTAACGCCGCCCCTGAGCATAGGCATGTTTCCACTATCGGAAGTTCAGGATTGTCTCCCTGGATTAGCCAAAGTACAGTATAGTTTCATCATCAATCAAATATTAAAGGCTCAATGATATTGATAATCAATATTTGTTTGGAATATTACATTTTATTGAATACCTTTATATTCTATTAACAATTTATTTAAAGGAACCACCTACAAAACGTTACAATAATGTTTATCTGTATTTGATTTTTGTGTGCTTCGTGTTTCCTTCTGTACCAACACGTGTTGTCCAGTTTATTTCTTTCTAAATGATTGTATCGCCTGCGGTCTTGCTTTTTTTGTGATTGTGATTCTTTGTTTTGTTTCACCAGCTTCTCGTTATCCTTCCGTCTCTTGTGTGTCATGGGACCAGGGCTGCCAACTTTTGAAATTTTCATTGCGTGAGAGCAGGGATGGGGGCTGACCATTTAGCCTACGTGAGTGTAACGTGACGGTGGGGGGGATTGATTTTTCAGCGTGAAAAATTGGAGGTGTGGCGTGAGAGTGTGTGACGAGGGTCAAACGCATGTTTAATGCAAGTTCGAGGTTCACTTCAGCCTATTTCCAGTTTGGCTTGTGCAGCATTCCTATTCCCACTTTCACTTGATGCATTCGGAGAATAGTTGTTAAGAAGTTAAGTGTCATTCAAAGTAAAATATGTTGTAGTGGTTGTGAATTATAAACCCTGTAAGACAGACGCTGCATTCAGACAGGAGTGTTTTTTAATCAGGGGCAGTACCATCGTGTTCAGGGAGGGAAACTCCACATATCTATCTGGTTTCTGTAACCATCTCAGAAAGACAGTTTTCATAACAACGGAAAAAAATCACTGCTGTAAAAATTTTTTTTAAAAAGACATTAAAGTGGTGTGTGCATGTTGAGTATCTGTGAGTTAAATGGATGTATTTATAGAGCAGTAGTAACTCAGGAGGTAGAGCAGGTTCTCCAGTAATCGGAGGGTTGTAGGATTGACCCTGGCTTCTGGCAGAGAATGCTGCTGTTGTGTCCTTGGGCGAGACACTTGGCCCACCTTGCCTGCTGGAGGAATGGACCGGTGGCATCTGTGTACATCAGCCTTGCCTCTGTCAGGGCAGCTGTGGCTACATTGTAGCTTCACCACCAGCGTGTGAATGGGTGAATGATACACTCTAGTGTAAAGTGCTTTGGAGTCTTCTGGCTCTGACAGGCGCTACACAAGTTTGGGTCATTATTAATTATCATGTGTTTTGTAGCACACTCAGTTTTAGGCTATTGTTATTAACATCGATGTCACTCATAGCATTACGAGTGATGTTCTCATGCTGTATGACCCAATCCTCAGATGAGACCTGACTGCTCACACCGTACGTGAGATAGCAACTAAAAATATGTTTAAACACAACATGTCGGACATTCGTGTGAGAAAACACTGAAGACCCGGACACTGTTATGTTGTTACTGACATGTGGGTTTTGATGTCTGTTGTCCTTCAGGCTTTCCATAGGAGGTGTAGCGATAAAGATTTATATCTATATTTCAAATGTGGCGTAGATTTAGCTTGTTTATGATCTTATATTAATTAATTGGGGCACCACCCAGCCTTTGTAGTGTGACTGGGAACACTCGAGGGGAGATTTAGATTTTGTTCAAGGTCATCAGTCTAAAGTTTAACACCACAAATTAGTCTGAAAGCTGAGTTCTTGTCAGAATGCGTCAGCTATTCTCGAGATCGCTAGAAATAATCAGACGTGATTTACGTTTTGTGAGCTTATTACAACATCAGTTACATTGACAAAAGGACCAAACACAGCTTATAGTTTCATGCATGGAGTCAAGAAAATTGTTAACCCAAAGCTTTACAGCAGTGATAGGAAATAACTGATCCGTAATAAAGTGGAAATTCGGCGACACCGGGATTATAGAAAAATGGGGAATAATTTCTAAAGGGGGACAAAGTGAAATGTTCATGTGGGTTTAGGTGAAATGTGTGTGTGTGTGTGTGTGTGTGTGTGTGGTCGGGGGCTCGTTGTGGCAGAAGAAGAAAGGGGATCTTGAAGGCTAACGTGAATCTGGGATCGAAATAAAAACATGCCATAAAAGAAATGGACTAATCTGAATTCACTAATCGGGCTTAGCACAAAAGTTGGCCAGATGAGATGCTTCACAGAACTTTTTCAGTCGCCAAAGAGGTGTCCTGTGGGCTGATTCAGCTGGTTCAGAAGCTTGAATGCGGCCTTCAGGGGCTGTAGGACTTTTTGGCACCTCAGCTTAGGTTAACGGTGTCTGTGGTTCAGGGGAATCTCGTTCCTCGGGAGTGGCTGGACTTTAGGTTCCTTCTCTTCAGCGGCCTCGAAACGTGGAATTCAGATCGCGGGCCCAAATTATTCCAAACGAAGCCGAATCATCAAACTGTTCCAAATTGCTCTTACTCTTAATATGAAAACTCGGCGAACGCACAGACTTCCGGTTTCATGTAGGAAGTTGTAGCGGAATGTTGTTGGTATATTCTTTACACTTTTATTATGTCCAGAGATTAATCTACGTACTGGGGCCCTTATAATCAGAAAAGGTTGTTTTTACTTCAGGGAGTTTTATTCAAACACTTTGTATTGACTTAGAGACAAGAAAAGAGAGAGATGGGATCGTTTAAGAATATTTAATTTTATAATTATTATTCAAACAATCACCAGGACTAACTCTCTATGATGGATGCATATGGATTTGGAGGCTGAAGTGTTGGTGTGTGTGTGTCAGTTCAGAATCTCGAGCTGATGCAGGCGAGTCTGGGTGTGAGGTGTTTTGACTACCTAACCACGAGGACTTCTGGAGGAAGAGACATGAAACGCCATCTGTCGGATCTACGTACCGTGTCGGAGACTCCCGTGGTCAGATTAGGAATGCCAGGTCGACTCGGACCTTCCTTCGGTGCTCGGCTGGTGGCACAGCTTCTGGAGCACGACAAACCAGTCTACGGATAGCTCCACGGTCGTAACGGCAGATGTCCGCGTCAAGTAGCGAGTCAGCTTTTATTCTGAAGAAACCGTCGTCTTGTTGATGAACGACAGAATTTTCCAGCTTGACAGTTCTCAGCTTAAAGTAGAAATACAGCTGGCCAGTCTGCAATTCACTTAGCGATAATGGATTTGAGAGCTGGTTGAGCTACGTTGAAACTCAGTTGGAACTGGATGGAACTGAAGTTAAAATGGCGTTGTTCTGTTTTATTAAACTCAGTTGTTTATAATTCTTAGCCAATCGGAGTGGATAGATTAAATAAACACTACAGAACTCTGCCCCGCAACAGACCGGAGGTTCTGATTGGAATGAGCGAACAATGTGTCCTGTGTTTACCTTATGTGAATCAGAGTGTCTGGCATAGTTAGTCCTGTTATTCAATAAACACATAAATCATTACATTGATTTCACAGATCAGTCACCTGATTATTATTGACTAACATTTGTTTTGATTAGCTTTATTAGAAATAAAGTTCTTTGATTAATTAATGAAAAGCGTTCTTCGTCCTTCTTCTGTCTTCTTTCCTGGAATGTTAACACCAAAGCAAGCGCACGACCTTGGCAATTCGTGCACACTGTCACTGTGTTAAAAGGGCAGCTGTTATGGGCAGAAAATAGCATTTTCATAATGGTACAAAGTCAAAACAAAACAACGAAGTTGCTTCTAAGTTTTTCCCTTAACTTTTGAGAGCCAATTACTGTAAAGCGCCGGGTTCTGCGGGGCCAGATGGAAAACAGCCTGCAGGGATGTGCTTAAGGCGTCCTTTTTTCTTTTCTCTTCTGCCGACACAAGGTTTGCTCTGTGGCTTTATAACCTTCTGGGAAACACCCACATGTATTTCACTCCTTAACCACTTTATGGTACTGTGGCTCTTTCACATAACCCAGTCTTACAACCAAGGGAAATTCATGCTCACAATTTAACACAGTTATTCATATAAAGCCTCAAAAAGTATTACTTTAGCATCAAAGTATTACTTTAAACGGGAAAGAATTAACTTCAGGTTTTAAGCTTGACTGTATCACTTTTAGCATGGTTTTGATCTGGTGAAACACAATGGCAGAAGTCTAACATGAAAGAAAACACAAAACAAACAGTTTAGGTCTGTGGCTGATACGATTTTAACTTAGAGCACCTTGATTTCTATTTTAAGGGTAAACAACCTAAACACCTTCTTTATTATACATAAACAGAAAAATACCAGGGTTTTGATAAAAGCGAGATCCTGGAATCTTCCAGAATGACCCTTGAGAAGGTTTTACGAGGATTCAAACCTTGGGGGAGAGCCAAGTCTTGGCAGGTTGACATGGACCAGACCAAGTCCTGATAATGCCTTTCTTTTTGATTGCTTAAGGAGGGAAACAAACAAGTCACTTGGTAAAATTTACGCTCCTGGGAAAAGATGTAGGAGTTAGCCAGACGTTTGAAAATGGTCCGTTGGAATTTGTAAGATTGTAGGTCAGCTTCCAGTCCCCCCTTTTTCTGCTAAGTGTGAAACAACCCTTTGTCTGAAAATGTTGTTATTTTCGGTGTAAATCCACACAAAGTTAACCTGAGGATATAAAATGTGGATTTCCGCTGCAGAGGACACAGAGATTCATGAGGGTTGGCTGAAGACCCACTTTTATCAGTTGGCTTTTGGACTGTGATTACGTTTTTATTTAGTTAGTTTTTATTATATATCTGTTTTGGGGTGTTTTTAGTGGCTGTTCTTAACTGTACTGTGATGTTATTTATGACGGTGCAGCACTTTGGCTGGGTTAGGGTTAGTGCTATAGAAATGAATGTGGTATGGTATGGAGAAGGAAGTGAACAGTGCTTTTGGATCAGTTTTATTTGACATAAACACAACAAAGAAGGGAACCTTGGTGTTATCTTTGACCAGGACATGTCATTCAAATCCCAGGTTAAACAGGTTTGTAGGATTTTCTTTTTCCACCTTCGGAATATTGCTAAGATTAGAAGCATCCTTTCCAGGAGTGATGCTGAAAAACTAGTTCATGCATTTATTACATCAAGACTGGATTACTGTAATTCATTACTCTCAGGAAGTCCACAGAATGTAGTTAAAAGTCTTCAGCTTGTCCAAAATGCTGCAACTAGAGTTCTGATGAGAATTACAAAGAGAGATCATATCTCTCCTGTCTTTGCTTCCCTACATTGGCTGCCTGTTAAATTCAGAATAGATTTTAAGATCCTTCTTCTCACACATAAAGATCTTAATAATCAAGCTCCATCTTTCTCTGTCTTCTCCATCCCCAGTGAGTCGTGGAGGATGGCTGCTTATACTGAGCCAGGATTCTCTGGAGGTTTCTTCCTGTTAAAAGGCAGTTTTCCTCTGCATTGTCGCTGCATGCTTGCTTAGTATGAGGATTGCTGTAAAGACTGACACTAGTCAGTGACTCGATGCAATTTGCTGGGTTACTTATATAGAAAACGTTTTACTGATTGGCTTAATAAACTGACCTGTACTTGAATGTTTACTGTGTGAAGTGCCTTGAGACGACTCTGGACCTGATTTGGCGCTTTATAAATGAACTGAATTCAATTGAATTGTTTAGAATGCCTCTCTGGTGAGGTTTTCCAGGCAGACCGGGCAGGAAGATCCAGATCACGCTGGAGAAATAAGTCTCTCATTCCCCCGGAGGAGCTGGTCCAAGTGGTTGGGGAGAGGGGAGTCTGGGCCTCTCATAGGCTGCTGCCCCCGCGACCCGACTCTGGATAAGCGGCTGCAAATGGATGGATGGACGGATGGATGAAAAACTGACACAGCTTTACCATAAATGAAAATGTTCTGCTCTTACTGGCTTTGATTTGCATTTACTTGTTTCTAAGGTAATATTTGGTTACACAGGATTTATATAAAGGTCAAACATAGTTTTTTAATTAGATTTGAATCAGGATGTTGAACTGAATAGAAAATGAAAGCTGGTATTGTTCAGTAGTTATTATTTATTATCATTTGGTTTATCCAGCTGTGACCTGCAGACCTTTAAGAGACAATGTGCAGCTTCTGAAAATATCCATCGAGATGTTGTTGAAAATTAATTAAATGACACCCAGTTGTTGAAAAATATTGGTGGCTTTGTAACATGAAACCATAAAAATTGGGTGTAAAAAACATGGAAGTAGGTCTAAGTCTCTGGGTGATGCCATATTTGATGACATGTTTCCTTCTACAGGAGCCCGTGAGGACAAAATCCATTTACTGATTTATAACAAAAGGTTACAAAACTTTCGTCATTCATAAATGTTGTTTTACACTTTTACCTCCTCACTCGTTGCCAGCGATGAAAGGGAGTCTGGTGTGCTTGTCATTTTGCTGCCAGATGTGCTGCTAGGGAGTTTTGACCCTAATTGGCATCCGTTGGAAAGGTCTGCCCCTATCTCCAGGGAAAATACACACTGTCACTTTAAGGCGGGTCATCGGAAAAACGAGAGCTTGAAAACTGTGATCTGGGTTTAGAATGAACACGTGGAGAAAACATATGATAACTACATGAATAGATGTTTTTTTGTGTTAAATAGTTTATTCATATCTGGGTGACTCAGCATTTTCATTTGCATTCATTCACACAGTTTCTTTCATTTGATCCTTTCATAACAGAACAAGTTCAGTCTTAAAATTGAACCTCCCAGATGAACAATCTGAGTCTGGATTAAACAGCCACATGAGCCTTTTGCACTAATTAGTGTTAAACTGTCCTCAGCCAGCATGCTGCTGCCTCAGCTCTCAACG
This sequence comes from Nothobranchius kuhntae, assembly GCA_006942095.1. Taxonomy (NCBI): domain Eukaryota; kingdom Metazoa; phylum Chordata; class Actinopteri; order Cyprinodontiformes; family Nothobranchiidae; genus Nothobranchius; species Nothobranchius kuhntae. The sequence continues at coordinate 871,239 of SSNQ01034628.1, forward strand.
CGTTTACCTGGAACAGCTGATGGCGGCAGGTGGAGCTCCCCTTTAGCACTGAAAGGACAGCTGCTTCAGACACCGTGTGGTTCCACCTTTGCCTTCATGCTTCCTCTAATGGATTTTCTTCATTTCTATCTTCATTAGTAACAACCTTCTTACTGTTGTCATCGTTTTTTACCACGATGAGGTTTCAAATCAGCCAAAGTGGAAGTGATGAATATCTAACTACTTCCATACCCCCGGGCCATTTGTCCCCATCTTTCATCCAGACGACCCATAATGCATAGGTGCAAAACAATTCCACCCAATTTTGTTATTATAACACAAAATTTTACACTTATTTGTTCTATCTAGTTTGGTTCCTTTTTAGCAAAGTTATCATAATTCAAAGTTTGAACCTGAAAGTAAACCTGGAATAAACATGTTCAAACACTCGTAACCCTCAGCATCTAAATTCTTCTGTTATTTATTCCATTTGACGTCTGTTTTGAAATGTTCTCCTTGCACACTTTTAATCGAAATATCCATGAGCTTTCAGGGATTTGGCAAATGTCACTCTTTGTTGACGTGACGAAGAGTTCAGTAAACCCAGAAGGACGGATCAACAATACCGCTCACTAATACCGGCTGAGAGTCAGTCNACTCTGCAGCTCAGACACGACTGCTCAAAGCTGCCAGGATGAAAGAACCACAAACATGAAGTTTCCACCCGAAAAACAGAGATCTGTTTATCAAAAACATATTAACGTATTGAATTTGATGTATTTTCAGTGAGTTACTAAACACACCATGCTCCTTCTGGGTTAGACCCTCTATAGCCTTCAGAACCACCTTCGTCCTTGGTGGTGAGGTTTTGGTTCAACAGAGACCTGGCTGAGTGCAGATGCCCCTAGTTTTTGGTCTTGGGCCTTCACTGTCTCTCTCTAGCAGCCGTCTCATCGTCATACAAGAATTCAGGACACACACTGAAGGCGAGGCGTCCTTCCACTTTTATGACCCTTGCCTCTGGAACGGTCTGCCAGAGGACCTCAGGGCCACATAGAACGTTCATGTTTTTAAAGCCAGGCTAAAGATCCATGTTGTTAGATCAAATTCAGCTGAAAGCTAAACTATCTAGCTATTTCTCATATTTTTATCAATGTTTTAATTACCTTCAATTTACTCATTGATTTTAACCAGTATTGTTTATTTGATTTGCATGCTTTTACTTGATTATCTCATCAGTGTGTTTTACTTAGATTTTTATTTATCCTATGTTTATTCTTAATTTGATTTTATATTAATAAATTACCTTGTTTTATAAATCTTTCTAAGGTTCCATCACTGCTTAATCTGTGAGGGCAAACTGCCCCAGGAGCGGTGGTTGGCTGTGGCTGCCTGGGTCGATCATCTATCTCCTCTTGGTGCCCGTGCTGCTGCTCCTGGTGCAGTAGGACCGTCTGATGGCATTTCCTCTGCTTCCCTTCTGTGGTTTGGTGGAGGGGGTGAATCTCGTAGGTGTGGCGTGAAGCCTATGCAGGGGAAACACTGCTAGATTTCCCTTAAAGGGGCATTATGGAAGTTTGACAGCCAAAATATGTATAGAAATAATAAATTTCTTCATACATACTCCTGCAATGCCCTGGTCCTGTAGAATGAGCCCTGGCATTTTTACTGTGATTGCCTGTTTTTCTGTAAAATCACAGAAAAAGAGAGATGCTCGGGTCGAGCAGGCTGCTTCATGCGCGTTCACGCTCAGGCATAGCCCGTAGCATTTGCTATCAGTAGCTTTAGCAGCAGAGAGAGAGGTAGTGCCAACTCAGCGACTTCGTCGCTGTTCCTAACACCTAGTGATGAACCTAGCTACATTTCTGAGGACCCTTAGCTACTTTCTTCTAGATATTTCCTGCAAATTAGCAACAAAATAGCCATTTTCGCTCCGAAACGTTCTTTGAACGTTGTTTCAGCTGTCATCAACGATATGAATATGACAGATACAAAAGACATTACTGGCCCTCTAGCTCACTAACCCCCAAATTCCACTACCTCCGCTCCACTCCGGTCCGCCCCCGCCTTCCGCAGCCGCTCGCTTCCAAACTCAAATTTTACTATACCCGCTCTACAACGGCTCCGCTCCGGTGCGGAGACCTGAGGTGGGCAAACAAGCATGCGTGGGATTTTCCAGAACTTGCGATACAGTCCGAGCAATAAACGCGAAAGTTAGATCCAAACACCCGTTGTGTGGGAGAAGCATCGGCATGAACTGTTTAATCTGCCCATCATTTGTGTTGAGAGATCAGCAGTGTTTGGATCAACAAAGTGTGACTACTTTGATAGTAGAAATTGTATTGATGGCTTACTTTTGTGCATTTAAACTTCAGCCGCCATTGATAGTTGTTAAAAGTTGTTAAACCTGTGCATATGAAACAAAAAATGCCTTTTGTTTATCGATTTATTGTGAAAAACGGAAGTTGTGCTTGTTCCTTTTCCTGTTGGGTGGTTGTGATTCCTGTCCATTGACTGCGGAGGTGCTCCGGCGTCCGGCAAAAATAGGATCGATTCTATTTTTGCCAGACGCCGGAACAGAGGGCGGCGCACTGCGCCGCACTGCCGGAGCACGGCCGCAGTAGTGGAATTGCTCTGATTAACTACAACGGGACCGATTTTGCTCTGGAGTTCGTGTCGGAGCGGAGCGGGGGTAGTGGAATTTGGGGGTTAGTTAGACGTCGGACTCTTGTGCTGGAGATCGGGGTTTGATTCTGGATGTGAACATAATTTATTTAGAGTTTATTTTTTACATTAATAGTATATTTTTTTACAGTAAGATGCCCAAATTTTTATTTGAGACTCACCGAACGGCATTGAATTCACAGATAAAAAAGATGTGGGTTCAACTTTCATTTTGGAATAATTTTTCAGTCAAGGGAAGGGAAGCTCTGTGAAGCTGACGGACTGACACATCTTAAACCTTTGTCAGCTGTGCTGAAGAGAAAGGTACAGACCCAAATGATTTAATTAATTAGCTGTGCGTTCTCCTGTCCTCTGTTCTCCGGGCCACACACACACACACACACACACACACACACACACACACACACACACACACACACACACACACACACACGGGACTGTCTCAGCTGTTATTTTCGTTAAGGAGTGTGCACGTACACCATGCGCGCCTCGTGCACAAGCCTACTATTGAAGCTGCCGTTACGCTTTTGGCCTGAGGGGGCAATTGCGAGCATAAAAATTCAAAACTCCGTAAAGTCCCTTTAAAAAAGACAAAAGTTGGTTTCAGGGATGTCCATTGTAAGTTCCTGTAGCTAATGCCAATAATAATTAAGACCTATGCATAAAAATTATGCATATTTACTTATCAACCCACTGAATTTGATATCTGGCATTTTACTTTCAGCATGTGCTTCTAAACAGAAAAACATTTTAAAAAGGATTTGGATAAGGCATACACAGTCATGAGAAGGGAACTTGAAAACACCAGAAGAGAACAGAACCATGTGTAGCGTACCAAAAGGCCAAATATTTCATCAACAATGATACAACAAGATGAGCTGGTGTACCACATCATATCTGTCTGGTCTCCAAACCAGAAAAGCACTGCTCATCAAACTTGTTACCAAATAAGTGAGCCATAATAAGTCCTCCTAGCTCCCTTATCTTATCTGGAAACCCAAGGTCTCATGCAGAAGACGAGATTTTTACTCTGAATAAACCGTATCTTTCTTGTCAGAAATGAATTTAAAACTCCATCTTCTGTTGAATGAACAATATGTTTAAATCCAAAGTGTTTGATTAATGTGACCTATACTATACAAAATAAATGTTTTCCTGTAATGATTCATTTCCGATCTTATATTACACCAGATAAGTTATTGTTGATTCTAGTAATTTAATCTATCAGTATATTCACATATCATAATTTTATTAATGAATACCATTTCAGCTCCAGATAACTGGTATAACATTTCCACTTCACACTAATGGGCTCGACACACGGGAGGCGACATTGCGACAAAGCGATAATCGCGGGTCTCCCTCCTACCAAGCGAAATGCGAAAAATGTGCGTGTGAAAATTTGCCCTCGTGCACCTGTCGTGCACAGGCGACCCAGCGACGCGATCCCAGAAAGTTGAAACATTTTCAACTTTTCATCGCTGTCGCTCAGACGAGGACCAATCAACGGAGGTTTCATTCACTGACCAATGAGCGGACAGGATGCTCCGTGCATCTCCGAGCAAACATGAAGGAGAAGTTGATTATTATTATGTTTTATATAGTAAAATCACAAGTAAGATTTCACATAACTCTAGCAGCACCTTGTGAAACATCATATCTACTACTTTATTAACTCTGAACCGCTTAAATAACCTTAATTCCCTCTAACCTGACACAGCCAAACAAAACAATGAAAGTTTCAATTTCGCCATGGAACAGAATGCGTAGACGGCTTTGCCGCTGGCCGCTGCCGTGGATCGCCTCCCGTGTGTCATTTAATAAAAGCGACGGCGACAAATTTCGCTGATCGCGGTCGTTTGTCGCCTCCCGTGTGTCGAGCCCATAAGAGTTAACCTCAAAGTTTCTAAGTGAGGGAGTGATTCTCATTTTCATTTATTTTTTATAAAGCACCTTCTACCACCTTCTACTAAAAATCAGTAAAAAGGAAAACAAACAAATAAATGCAGTTAAAAACTGGGTAATATAAATGATAAAAATATAAAAGCCAGTGTCAATGTTGGGGGAAAGCTAGCCAAAAAAAGTGGGTTTTAAGGCGTGATTTAAAATCCTGAAGAGAAGGCGCTTGCTTCACTCTCGGGGGACCTCATTCCACAATGTAGGGGCCATTACTGAGAAGGCCCTGTCACCCCTTGATATCAATTTAGAATGGGGAACCTCCAGCAGACGGCTCTCTGGTCTTTGGTAACACCCGCTAAACTTGTCAAATTCGGATTAGTCTAAATTTGTCTGCAAACAGTTGATTAAAACAGGTATCACTTCCTGATCCCTCAGTTCTTCAGCCAGCTCTCGATTAGGCAGATCAGGTGAGCAAGCATTTGGAACCAATCTCTCTTTTGACGAAGGTCACAGTCACTCTGCAATGCCTGCGAGTGATATCAGACATTACAACACCTCAGACGTGGAATGTCTAACCTGCATAACCTGGCTGAATTTCATGGCCGATGAAATCTGAATTCAGAGGGAACTACGACTGAGATTCCTGTAGCAACGGCGTCCGTGGCAGTTCGTTGAACTCTGCACTCATGCCGCCTTCCCTCTGGACCACTGAGAGCGACAAGGATATCGTAGAGTCTGCCTGATTGTGTTGGATGGTTTTATGAATAATCTGTAGCTTGTGGGCTGCATGGTGGCGCAGTGGTTAGCACTGTTGCCTTGCAGCATGAAGGTTGCAGGTTCGAAACTCGGCTGCGGCCTTTCTGCGTGGAGTTGCGTGTTCTCCCCATGCATGCGTGGGTTTCCTCCGGGTACTCCGGTTTCCCCTGCAGATCACAACATGCCCTATAGGTTACAAATTGTAAGTCGCTTTGGATAAAAGCGTCTGCTAAACAGATAAACATAAACATAAACAAACCATAAATTCAAACTGATTTTAAAACCCAGACATCACAAGATCTCTCAGATACTTACAACTTTCAACCCCGTTCCAAATGTAACAGCCCTACTCTTAGCTCCACCTCTTTTCTCAATTTTAGATTGTCTGGGCATGACTCAAAAAGGTGTCATTGTTCACTCAAAAAATCAGTGCTGGGAACCTCCCATTTTTGGCTTCAACCCACCCCCCAGCGGAGCGATGGGCGGGCTATGTCCATATTTTCATATGTTGATGGATCAATAAATGCTGCTGTCTGATTGGCTGATCAGGTATTTGTGTTAACAAGCAGTTAAACAGGTTGCCTAATAAAATATGCTAAGAGGAACTGAAAGCCATGTAATTTTAACCTAAAAACGCCCAACCAACTGATCCAGGTCCGTTCCACATGAAGATGAAAATACTTCCCAATTTATCCTCACAAACTGTTAATAAAACTATAATTTCAGGATTAAAAACAGTATTAGAATATTAAATCTAATAAGTTTCCTTTGTACATTTCTGATTTATTTGTAATAAAGAACCAGAGGAGCATCCTCTTAACTCTTGTTTATTTTATTTTCCTTAACCGACATAATTCACATTCATCTGAATCCTGAGAGTGCGGTGACTGCTCAGTGAGGAGCCATTTCAAAATCTGTCAAATGAGTATTTTTTTTATTATTGTAACATTAGCTCATAAAGCCAGGACTCCATAATAATTCAAGACAGAGCTTTTAACACTCAAATGAGTTCTGTATCTTAATAGGTTTCCCGTCATTTTCTCCTGCATCCCATTGTCTTCACTGAAGCTCATTTCCAGAGTGCTGATCTGGTTCCAGTTCTTTGCTCTTTGCTGCTACGGCCATTAAACTCACAAGGGCCTGACCATGTTGAGAGTGAATTAATCATGTAAAACACAGAAATAAGAAATAACAGGGACATGAAATGATGACTATATTTATTCTGTCATAGTAATGCAAAGCTCTTTTGTACAAAAAAACAAACAAGAAAAAGGAATTGCTTTAGAAAAAATTCCCAGAAATGAAGGCAAGAACGACTTTCCATCAGCAAAGGAGTTCTTATTATAGAGTTTTTGATGTTTGATTTCTTTAGATCAGTGATCCCCAACTCCCAACCCAAGCTCAAGTCGTGCTGCTCACAACCAAACATGCTTGCATTCTTACTCATTTTCAGTAGGCGGCGATAATTTTGATTAAACCAATATAAATTTCAAAATCTTGCATTTTCTATTTGAGCAAGATTTAATATCTTAGCTTTCAACGATTGTAATGCTTCCATATACTCTGGTCTCCCTCTAATCTGCTGGTGAAGGCTTTCAGTCATTCAGGTCATGGTAATCCAAAGGAGTTTGAATACCATACAAACCATTTTATTTCAGTTCAATTCAAATTCAAAAATACTTTATTAATATTAATATTTAAACAGCATGTGAGCTGACCAACGCACTGCACAAAGAGCAGTTCTAAAAAGATTATTTAAAACAGTTAAAAACAGTGAATAAAGACAGATAAAAAAAACTAAAAGCAATTTAAAAGGGGAAAAAACAAAACAAAAAGGTGTCATTGTTCAAAAACCAAAGTAGAAGTGGGTCCTCAATCATGACTTGCAGACGGCAACAGATGATGATTGCCTGTTACGCCCAGTCTAGGAGAAAATACATAAATATGTAAGATGGTACCCAAATTATTTACATGAATGTACAATAAGTTTAACCCTCACATAAACAAAGACTGCATTACCTTCAAGGTGAATCAAGGCCAAAATAACAAACAAAACTATCTATGTTTATGTTTATGTGCTTAGCAGACGCTTTTATCCAAAGCGACTTACATTTTTATTTTTATTTTTTTTTACCTATAGGGCATGTTGTGATCTGTGGGGGAAACCGGAGCACCCGGAGAAAACCCACGCATGCATGGAACCACGCATGCGTGGAGAACACGCAACTCCACGCAGAAAGGCCGCAGCCGAGTTTCGAACCTGCGACCTTCGTGTTGCGAGGCAACAGTGCTAACCACTGCGCCACCATGCAGCCCAAGACTCTCTGGCTAAGTCCTTACCAAACAAAACAGAAAAATAAAGACATCAACTAAACCTATCTCCCTGTCTAAACAGCAACACAGGTGAAAAAGAAGGTCAAACAAAAAGGCAGTTCATGAAAATAAACAATCAATGATGAACAAGAGTCTACTTAGACCTGCAGAAAACAACACACAACAATACAACAGGAGCAAGCTATCACTGTGTCAACCTGATGAGGAAATATAAAATCAACATTGTTTTACTGAAAAATCACACGATAATAAACCACTGTGCATTTAGTGCCAACCACAGCCTTAAGACATGTGTTGAAAATGCCCAAGTCCATACTTATGAGAGCACCATGTGAGCACCTGTGTGCGTACATGCGCATGTATATGTAAGGTTTCTCTATAGGAGGGTCCAATAAAGAGTGTGAGGGGCCACAGATCTGCCCCCATAGATGTGTAGGAGATGGAGGGAGTTCCAAGTCCCAGAGATCCAGGAACTGCGCCAGAGTGCAGGGACCCCAGGGAGACTGCAACCAGAAAGGCCCCAGCCCCTCTCGAGAGTTATTGAGACCAAAATAACCACTAATGTAATGTCAATAAATCATAATAATGCAAGTACACCCTTTAAAATGCAGCAAATAAACCTTTATTTAACACTGGAATGTCCAGAACCAGAACTTCTAAATGAATAAAAATAACAAACAAAAATGAAATAAAAAAGGACTCTCACTCCCTGTTAGAAAATGTTGCACCAAAAACAATTAAAAAGACCCCAAACAATAAATACAATGGCCCATTGTCAACAGCCAAAACTGCACTTCAATAATGATAATAAATAAAAATAATAATAGAGTTGTACATTTCCTAACTTTGATATATATATATTGAGGATGGAAAAATTATTGAGTTCATTTTCATCTATCGTACCATTAATTGAGCGCCGGCTGCTCCCATGGTCTGCCTGTATCTGTCCTGTCTATATGTGTGTGTGTAACCTTGGTCAGGTTGTACTATGGAGTCAAGTTCCTATGCTCTGATCTGATCTGAGCGCTGGCAATAAAATTCATTCTGATTCTGATTTATTGATTATGGTCCCAGTCCTACATTTGACTTACCTGACGGGCTCAGTAAACACAAAACGAATTACATTAATGACTAGCCGCTCTGATTACAGAACACATTTTGTGTAGTTATTTCAAAATAAACAAATTTACCTGGTTAGAAAGGCATACAAGTAAACAGATGGCTATAACTTGTTCATGTCTGGACATGAGGGGCAGATATTTAACTTTCTTATTCTGTCATAAGATTTTGGCTCCACAATGTGGGTAGGTGGTTTATCCACTTGACTTTGGTGATTTTTATCAACTGGAAACCTGTAAAATGTTCTATTACAGTCTTTCTTTCATTTATGAAAAATTTTGTTTCGAGTTGTGTCGTCCCAACACGGTTAACGAGAAACTTTTTGCACAGAGCAGTGATGGGAATAACACCATTTAAAATAACTGCGTTACTAAAAAAAGAAATTTATTTCAGTAACGAGCAAACTAATTAATTACCGTCTTCTTTTATCAAAACGTCATTTCTGTTACTGATAAGAAAATGCGTGCGTTAAGCAGCGCAGTGTGTTGAAGCTGTCATCAGCTGATCAGAAGCTAAAGAGGTAGATGTTTTCATCCAAGAGCATCACGGCCCGTGAAGAACGAGGAAGACGTGACGAATATCTACGGCTGCAGACCCGCAGATTCGTTGCTGCAGGTGGGAATCAGGGACTGTCATCACTTCTTTTAGGATTCAAGAACCAGTCAGGTTTGCAAACAAATAATAAGTCTCCGATTCTGAACTCTGAAATGTGCGACAAGGTTACTTATGTTTCATGTCTTTATCTTAGCCTTACTCTGCCTGCAAGTGTGACGACCTAATCCAGTAAACACACTTAGTATCATTGAAACAGATTCATGAAACATTTCATCATTTATAATTATACATGGCAATATTTAGTGATTATTAATTATAAAATCTTAGTTGTAAGATCTTCTTTTCTTCAACGATTATTTTGAATTATAAAATGATCACTTTTAATTATGAAATCTTCTTTTCTTCTGGGAATAAAAGTTTATCTTGTGAAGGATCCTGGAAAAGAATGATACTGTCATCTTTCATTATCTGATGAAGCTTCAGTTCAGCTGATGAAGTCATCTGATTAAAGAGCCTGCGTGCAGACATTCCGTCTCCTGTCGGGGTAAAATACAGCAGAACGTGTGTAGCCAGGGTTATTTGCTCTGGCCGAGCATATGAACCGTGGGATCTCAAAATCAGTCCATTTGATGACGTTACACTGTCAACATGCACATTAACAGAAACTGAACAGAAAGTCTTAAATCGAGGATTAAACTATAAAGTCACACCCAAACAAATACCAAAAGATGAGTTCATTTTAGCTACAGAAATAGCATGTAAAAAAATAAAAGATGAGGGAAAAGAAGCAGAGCTAAGAAATGAGGTTGCAGGCATTTTTCAGGCCGCAAAATTACATCAAAGTAACATCACAAGAGAAGAACAAAAAGCCATAAATGCTCTAAACAAAGACATCAATAACAGTCCTACCAGCGCAAAAAGAGATCACCACAGTAATAATGGACATGGAAATATATGAACTGAAGATGGAAACAATGTTTAAGGACAGTAACACATACGAAATCATGAAAAAAGACCCAACAGAAGAAAATAAATTAACATTATAAAAACAATTAAAACCACTAGTTGAATGCAATGAAATAAGCCAAGATGCATATAAGCACTTAGTACCAACAGCCAGTGTGACCCCTCGGATCTATGGCACTCCAAAAATCCACAAAACAGACACCCCACTGCGCCCCATAGTGGACAGCATCGGATCAGTCACCTACAACCTATCAAAAGCCCTGGTGGAGATCATCCAGCCTCTATTGGGACAATCAGAACATCACAGGATAAGAGAAAAGGCAGATTTGGTCTAGTTTGACTTTTTCCTATATTTATATCTATATTTATTGCAAAAGCCTAACATTGTTCATGTAGAAATGTAGGTTCCCAGTAGTGCTCAATACTACGTATGAAGTAGTAGTAAGTGTGTACATAAACACGAGCATGCAGCAGTGAAAGCTGTATTTTTTCTAACTATCATAATTAGTAACAAGCAGTAGCTACCTGCCATTTTTCTTCCTCCAGATGCTTTGCTTACATTTCTAAGTCCTCTTCTAAAGGATAACTCCACTGATGGAGGTAGAGGGAATTTCTGTCTTTCTGATGGTAACAGTGACCTCTCTCAGTATGCTAACATTGTTACTACATGGTCACACTTTGCTTTTGCTGTACATTTGACTGGACCTCGAACTTATATGTGAGCACTACACCGCCCGTACCAGCCCAAACACCCGCCATCCAGCCCCACCAAACCCCGACCGCGCCGACGCTAATGTGTAAGCGCCACAAGCACAAGGTACAGTTCAGGTTCTGTCTCTTCAACTGCTTGTTTACATCTCTCGCTACGAAGGTGGAGAAGGTTTCTGTCGGTGTGAAATGAAGACTGATGGATATCAGAGGAGGAGTGGCTGAGCTTTGATTGGGTGGTGGTGAAGCTGAGCTGCCAGGGAGTGTCATGGGCCTGTACTAATGTCCTGGGGGTCAGACACGTATCACCATTGCCCTTGAGAGGGGACATCATGGGGTTTTGAAAAGACTCTAAATGGGCTATGAATGTTTCAAATGAGATGAATGAGTGCAAGTAGAATA
>SSNQ01034628.1:910919-926474 GCA_006942095.1 Nothobranchius kuhntae
TCATGTTCCTGAGCCGAGGTGAGCACTCTCTCCTCACTAATCATCTCCGAGGCAATCTTCCACAGGTGAGGAGCGGAGGGTGTTGCAGGTGTGCCAAATCTCCAATCTGGAGGTCAGGTATAAAAGGAGGATGGAGACACCACACTACGCCGGATGATTGCCCCTGTTAGGTAGCCCCAGCCTTTCGACTTCGTTTGCTTGTTAAATCTTTGATATCGGATTATTGGCTCTGAACCTTGGACTGTTTTTCTGGATAATGCCTTTTGGATTTTCCCCTGAACTCTGTTTGCTCTGCTCAGGATACTCAACTCTTCACACTTCTCTCGCCGCTTGAACCTCGGATTTCCAGAACCACGTCCCATCCTCTTCTACGCCTGCCCGTTTATCTCCGCTGCCTCACCCGCCTCAGCCCGCTGAATTCCACCTGCGCTCACCTTGGCTACCCTCCTTTCCCACACGTCGTGGACTACCATATGGACTAACGCCAAACAGCACACCCTCACTGGATTTACCAGTGCACTTTTTGTTCCTGCTTAGAAAATAAAGAACTTTTCTTTTTACCCACCTATTGAAGTCGTGTTGATTCTGCATGTCTTGGGTTAAACACCTCCCGTGAGTCATGACACAATACTTATTAAGCATATAGATGTTGTCTGTTTTGTTGTCCTGATAAGCTGACTAACGAAAAAACATGAAGTCTTTTCCACCACTTTTTACAAAAAATAAATTTCAGTGTATAAAATGAGTCATTTTCTTAATCACTTATGTGAGTGGTAGGATTCACATGGAAAGAGGAGCAAATTAAGTTTGAGTGATAATGTAGATTTTATTTCGCACTCTGGGAAACTGACTCAGTGACTCAGATGAATCCATAAACTTGATTTGTTTTGGTAAGTGACTCATTCAAACTGGATTCACTAAAAAGACTCGAGTTTACCGTCACTAGTACAGTTTCTCGCAGTCATTTGGGTTGTTTTCTCACAAAATAAATCAAATGGACTGGATCACTACATCCCCATAGGATAAAACAATAATTAACACAATTCTACAGTTGCTGCAGACCAGACATGCTTCTGCAGCTAAAACTGTCACTAATTCAAAGTCTGAAAATGTTTTTCATCAGGCAAAAATATTTGTGAAAATTTACCATGAAGAAAAATTTAATCAGTGGTGTAATCTTTGACACCTGAGGCTGGGGGGTATAGTGAATAATCAGATTATAATCCCATGAACAAACGGTTTGTCAAACATTGAAGTTGTCACAGCAAAAGGAATAAACAGGAGTGTGGATTTTATGCTTCAAAATTAGAAATAAAAAATTTATGAATGCAATGGATTATGTGCATTTTCATATTTATTACTAGCCTGGCCTGCCAGACTCGTCCTCTGGTTAATTCTGCACAGAGAGCCTGGTAACTCACAGGCAGAGAGGCACATGAGGGGCTGCACTAGCCAGCTCAAAAATAACCAATCAGAAAAAAGACGGAAATGCCGACTGTACCACACGACACAGTCGTTTTTTTTAGCTGAAGCCAAAAAAGGCATCTGGCAACAGCGCGAGCATCTTAGTTTTAGAAGAAAGGCTTTTAGCGCTTCTACGTGTTGTGGTTTTAAAGACATTCAAGTCATTTAGACGAGAGGAAAGGCAATCCTCCCCCAACCACACTGACCTTGATGTGTAAGCTCCATACGTGCATTATTAAGCATTAATAAACAAAGGGCCCCTTTATTAAGGTTCCCCATATTGTTAACTATTAAGTGGCATTACGGTTGGGACAAAGGGCCAGGGTTTCTGCTTAGTAATGCATTACATATTGTTAAATGTAAAGTGAAGCAGTTGTTAATATTTATTTAATAGTTTAATTAGACACAAAGTAATGCTCATAAAAGGACCCTTATTGTAAAGTGTTACCAAGAGAATCAAACAAAGAAAGATTATCTCTGGTGTTTCTGGGGAAATTTGACCAGCTGTGTTGAACTGAATTCACACACTCCTCTGGTGTCACAGGGTTGGAAGTGTTACCCTCAAGTTTACTGACAAAACTCGATTTTACCGTGGATCTGCTTTGGTATTAAAAATTAAACAAGCCTAACATCGTTCTTGGTTCTTATTATTTCAAACCTGTACACGAAGGACCTCTTTTTGTCCACTTTCATTCCTCCCTTGTTGAAGAAAAGGTCCCTCCCTGCCACACTCCCTGTTTGACTAAAGCACCTAAAGGAGGACTTGCCTGAATGACCAGGAGGACTGCATGTAGGCAGCGACTGACAGCCTCCACCCTCAACCATCTGAGTTTCTCAAGAGATTTCTGTGGTCATTTGTCATCCACCCACGAACAAAACGGTATGGTTGGATGATGACATCACACAAGCCCCGCTCCCTCAGGACCAAAAAGGTCAAGTTTTACTGTGATAGGTCCCAAATCGCCCCTTTTCACTTAATCACCACAAATTTGTAGCTGATAACTCAAGACAAGTGGGGGTTGCTTGGTGCCACTTTATTGGCATTTTATACAGAGGGCGGGGCTGTAGCGGCGCAGCGAAGTCAGGCGTACTGCCCTGGCCATACGTTTGCCTCCCATTTCGTCATTTCTAAATATATCACCACAAAACTTCTGGTGAGCAATCCTAGTCCGGCCCCCAAAAAGATTTGATGTGAAAATCCGGTGGGCGTGGTCTATTTTTTGAAATAGCACCCCCAGGACCATTAAAACTGTCAGCTCCAAGCCATGCTTTGACTGAGGATTACGAAATTTGGGACACTAATGTAGTGTTTCAGGACCTACAAAAAAGTCTCTAGGAGCCAAGCGCAAAGTTGCACAGGAGGTCGGCCATTTTTGTCCAAGTACTCCATTTAGTGGTTTTCGCACACGTTGTTTGGAGAATGGTGCCCCGTTGCCCTTTTCAATGATTGCCTTCAAACTTCTGCTATATACTCCTAAGACATAGGAGAGTTTTTCAAAAGTTGAAAGGTGTGGGCGTGGCTAAGCCTCAAACTTTGACCTGTCGCCACGCCACTCTTTTTTCACAGCTCCCTATTTGACTCCTTTTACCCAATCACCAGGGAACTCTGGCAAATAGCAGTAGACAACTTGAGGTCACTTGGTTTCCAGTACTGGCAGGTTTTGAAAAAAGGCTGGGCTTTGGGAGCATGGTGAAATTCGCCATCACACCATGGAAATACGTTTGCCTCTCATTTCTTCAGTTATCGTGATATCGCCACAAAACTTCTGGTGACTGATCCTAGTCTGACCCCCAATAGAAATGGACAGCTGAAGTTTTTGGGCGTGGCCTATTTTCTGAAATAGCGCCCCCTAGGACCATTAAAACTGCCAGCCCCAAGCCATGTTTTGACTGAGGATTACGAAATTCGGTACTCTAATGTAGTGTCTCAGGACCTACAAAAAAGTCTCTTGGAGCCAAGTGCAAAGTCGCACAGGAGGTTGGCCATTTTGGTCCAAGTGCTCGATTTACTGGTTTTCGCACACTTTGTTTGGAGAATGATGCCCCGTCGCCCTTTTCACCGATTGCCTTCAAACTTCTGCTATATACTCTTAAGACATAGGGGGGGAAAATCAACAGTTGGATTTTTCTAAAGTTGAAAGTTGTGGGCGTGACTAAGCCTCAAACTTTGACCTGTCGTTACACCACTCATTTTAACAGCTCCCTATTGGACTCCTTTCACCTAATCACCAGCAATCTCTGGCCAGTAGCAGTAGATAAGTTGAGGTCACTTGGTGTCTAGTGCTGTCAGGTTTAAAAAAAAAAGGCGGGGCTTTGGGGCCATGGAGAAATTCGTCGTCACGCCATGTAAATATGTTTGTCCCTCATTTCCTCAGTTATCATGATATCACCATAAAATTTCTGGTGAGTGATCCTAGTCTGACGCCCAGTAGAAATGAATGTCATAGGTTTGTGGGCGCGGCCTATTTTTAGAAATAGCGCCCCCTAGAACCATTAGAACTGTCAGCCCCACGCAGTGCTTTGTCTGACAGTTACGACATTTGGTACACTAATGTAGTGTCTCAGGACCTACAAAAAAGACTCTTGAAGCCAAAGGGAAAGTCACACAGGAGGTCAGCCATTTTGGTCCAAGTACTCGATTTAGTGGTTTTCGCTCACATCGTTTGGAGAGTGATGCCCCGTTGCCCTTTTCACTGATCGCCTTCAAACTTCTGCTTTATACTCTTAAGATATAGGCAAAAAAAATCATTTGTCGGATTTTTCAAAAGTTGAAAGGTGTGGGCGTGGCTAAGCCTCAAACATTGACCTTTCGTCATTACATTACTTGACGTAATAACTCCCATGCGCATGATCAGATCTATATCAAACTTTGTCTGATTGATCACTGACCACATCTCAAGACAATGACAATGGGGACAGCTGACATCACCTAAGCCCCGCCCCCTGACAACATGAAGTCTATTGTTTTATGGGGAAATGCCCATATTTGTCCTCTGTAATTTAGTCAACATGACACTGAGGCCATGCACTGTCCTTATGATGTTGTAATGACCATTCAGTTCTGATAGCTTTTCAGAAGGGGGGGGGGGGGGGGGCTTTAATGCCATGGCGAATTCTGGCGTGACACCGTGACCTCACGTTTGTAACTTCCACAAACAGCCTCCGATCTGCACGAGACTGAACATGGCAATCAACAATCATGCCCTTTAGCCAACGAGGCACAAAAGGTTGGTGAACATTGCACATCACCACAGCGCCCCCTACATACCTTTAAGACTGTAATAACTCCCACAGACGAGGTTGTAACTGCACCAAACTTGCTATGTGTCATCACACATAGGCACCCAACACAATCCTATGGTCATTGGTTGATATTGCTTTAGCTCCGCCCCCTGACAGATATTAGGCCCTGAATCACATTTGCATGATCTAATTCACCCCAAACTACACGCAAATGATTGTCGTCAACCTACAAACTGCTCCATGGGATATTTTCCTAAATTTGGGACCGCGCCCCCAGATACAATAAAATCTTTGTAACTTCTACAAAAAAACTCCAATCTATATCAAACATGGTGGGAGTCATCACGCAACTGTAATCAACACATTTGTGTGCTCACCCGTTCAAATGACTTTAACTCCGCCCACTTACAGCCTTTTGTCTCCAGATGGCACATGCAACGTTTGTCACGGCTGCAAGCCTTGAGTGAACAACAGGAGCCAGGATCACCCAGCCCTGGTGATCAGCCTGACACCGCCCCTCCTCCTCCTCTCTCCCAGGCTGCTGAGGAGCACAGCTGAGCTGAATCCTGCTATTTACCAACACCTGTATAAAAAGGCTGTGCCTTCAGCAGTCTGGGAGGCAGCAGTGCAGGGGTTCGGCTGTCCTCCTGGTTTTGTTTGGTTTCAACCCCTTTCATTTGGATTCGTTTGGATGAGTTTTGAACTTTGGTAGTTTTTAACTCTTAGTGATAAGTTTTGGATGATCCAGTGGGATCTTTTGCAGTTTGGTTTTAAGGTTAACTTGGTTTGGTGCAATTTTACTGACTTCGGTTTTAAACACCTTCGTTGTGGTAAAACATTTAAAATAAGTTTTTACTAGGTGTTTTAGTCAGTAGATTGTTTTAGACTTTTATCAACTTCATTGTGCTTTTAGAACACCTTCGTGCAGTTAAGCTTTTAACAAAGTTTTAACCAGGTGTTTTTATAGTTGATAATTTGTCGTTGTGATGTTAACCTTTTAGAGAGATTCTGTTTACACGTTTTTAGAACATTTTTGTTACAATAAAACCCTTTTAATATCCACTGTCCATTTCTTATGTTATCCCCATCCTTCACATTTTACCAACACATGTTGGGGACTTAACGTTGATGCCAAATTAACAGAAAACCATCTTTGATGACAAAAGATGACCTCAATGGGATTTTTCTGTTGTTGGTCACAGTGCCCTCTAGATAAATTTAACCTTCAATAAATTAAAAAAAAACATGGTCAGAATAGCATTATACTTGGTCTGTGTCATCACACCACCAGTGTAGTAAAGATAGAGTATCCCCTAGTGGTGAGACGTGTGATTTAATGGTGGGCTCAGAGGAGATGCTGAGTCAGGGTGAGGTGCAGACGAGGTGACCGTGCAGCAAACTTCAAATCCTTCTTTCAGGAGGAAAGAACCACCATAAATCTGGTCATGTGGTAAGTAGCAGCTACGCTGGGGGGAGGAGATTATGTGGTGATGTCATTTATGCAACGTACCGATGTTTGACTTGTAGTCATACTAACAGCAAACTTTTACAAGCTGATAAATCTCAAAGTATGTGACTGGCGTGGTCAAAACACACATCATTACTTTTCATTTAAATAGCAGTATTTTGTTTTGATCTATGTGACGCACTTTGTGATTCTGTCTGTGACAAGTGCTATATAAAAAATAAATAAATAATTTACTTACTACAACATATGTGTGATCCAGAGCATAGGGCAAAGTGCATTAGAAAATAGCGTTTTTAGCTCCGTTGACCTGCGTTCATTTTTCCATTCTTCCGGGGACCCATGAGCCGACCAGAAAGGGAGAAGACTTAGGCTCCCTATTGAGCCTTTACAACAAGCGTCTGACATTTCAGCCTCCTAATTATGTTTTATTTCATGTTTTTAGCAGCAGACCACAGTCTCGTTTCACTTGAAACATTTAAAATGGAATATTTGATTAATCAGAAGATTCAATAGAATCTTCAAATACTAAAATATCCTATAGAGCTCCGGGAGTTGACGTCACTTCTCCCGGCATGCAACAGTTCAAATCGAAACGGCGCCATCTTGGCAGGTAGAAGCCGGCAGCTGGACTATTTGTTATTGTCAGAAAACGCAATCAGACAGGAAATATGGTAGATTCCTGTTGCGCCCCAGGATGCAGAACAGACGCGGACGACATAAGGAATGAGCCATCTACAGGATTCCCCAAGATCCGGAAAGCAGCAAACGTTGGATCATTGTATAAAATGCGCTAGTGACCGGGCTGAAATGAAGCTGTGGGATCCCGAGAGTAAAGGTTTTCGCTTATGCAGCGACCGCTTCATATCAGGTACTTAAACCAACGTTTCCTCAACTGTGTATGGTATTTATTTTAAATGCTTTTATATACGATTCTTAGTGGGCTTCCTAAACTTATTTTGGCGTGGCTTTTTCTGTCTTATTACTCATAGCAACAAGTAAACAACACGTAAAACGTTGCCTCGTGAGTTCTGCGTGCTGCCGTTTCCGTGTTTTATGATGACAGCAATTAACCGGCTAAGCTGTATTTAATTTTTAAGCAATGGTTGATCAATTGTCAGATCATACATAAAAAGCACTTTGTATTGCTATTATCTGTCTCACTGAGACAGATCTCAGACAGATCCTGAGACGCTCCTGCCTGACATATTTATTTTATTCACGGAAAAAAATCAAACTAGTGATTTCTCTTGGCGTTCAGTTTATACATTTAAACAGCACAGCACTCTATTTAAACTACTTACGTGTAAATCTGTTATTTGTCCATCCATTTTCATCCGCGTATCCGGAGTCGGGTTGCGGGGGCATGTAGCGTTGAGAGGCCCAGACTTCCCTCTCCCCAGCCGCCTGAGCCAACTCCTCCAGGTAAATCCCAAGGGGTTCCCCGGCCAGGTCCGGTGTAGTCCGCTCCGACAGCTTCTGGCGTTTTTAAAAAGTATCCCAGGGGCACGGTAAGGGTCGGAGATGTTTAGTCTATTTAATTTCTGACTATATAAAACGATTTCTTCGGTTTTAAAGAGTGAAGTAAACTCAGACGAAGTAAAATCCAAGCCGATACCGTTCACGTTCATGTTTACATCAGTGTTTGTTTAGATTCTTTTACCTGCCAATATGGCGTCTACTAACTGAGAGTCACGTGGGGTCCGGAGCTCTATAGCTGCAGTTCTATTTTAAACCTTTAACAGAACAGACAACAAAACACAACCTGCACCAAACCAAGGTTCATCTGAGAAGGGAAAAGTCTATAAATACAACACAGTGGTGGTATACTTGGAAAAGCTCATTTAACGATCATTTGTGAACTTGTATTTTTTTTTCTTGTGAACATAAATCAAACTCACACGTATTTTGTCTGATGAATAATAAAGTGAGCTCTCATTCTGGCATGTGAACGGGTTTATGAACAGCACTGTACCGCAGCTTGAAAGCTCCAGATCTCCACGGAGCTAAAACATCCCATTAGCCATACAGTTTACAAAAGTAGACCATGAAAATGCCTGTGATGGACTGGCTCTCTGTCCAGGGTGTACCCCGCCTGATTGCCCATTGACCGATGGAGATGGACACTAGGGATGAGCCGGATACTCGTTTCAGACGAGTATCCGGTACGGATAAAGCATTTTTGACAAGTACGAGCATGAAACGAGTAAAACTCGTAAATATATGTAATCTTGCTGAAGGAAAATCCTCATTGGGTAACAGACTGTCTTCACGCTCTGTGATTGGCCAGTCAAATAGAGCGCTCGCCCCTCCCAACATACAAAACTCTGCAGCGGGAGCTCACAGCTCAGTCCGCATCCGGTCCGTCCACGCACACAGACAGTAACGGATCTCTCTGTGCTTTTTTCACTGTTGCTCACGTTTCTTCAGTACTCCCAATGTTTTCTTCAGTTCGCCTCTTTTAAAAGTTACTTTAAAAATATTTAAAGTTAAAATTTCCGTAACGTACGTGGTGCATTTGACAAGACAGAGCTGAAAACGGCTCGTGCTGCGTCAGTCACTATCTCCGCTCCGGTCGTTTTTTATTCCTCTCTCTCTCCTCCCTCAGNNGATCCACTCCCTCTTTCCTATTCACTCTATCTCTCTTTCTTTACATTTTTTAAATCACAATTGTCTTATTTTTGCTCATTTAAAATATATTTTAATCATTTTCTAAATTATTTTTTTCTATTTTACATGTTTTGTTTTTGTGAAGCGCCCTGTGATTTTTATCTTGAGAGGCGCTATAGAAAAGACCTTTTCTTCTCGCTCTCACTCTCGCTCTCTTAATTCATGCACTTAAATATTAATGTTCTGATTTTATTGAAAAACTTGTTCTGTAATAGTTCCTTTACTATTGTGATCAAAAACATTTAATCTCAACTCTGAGGCTGCTCTGTAAATAGTTTTCAAATAAACAATAAACATGGCAACTTCTGATCAGACTTAAAATAACGTATTGGTTAAACTACACCCATTTACGGGTTAGGCCACACCCATTCCGAGTACAGATATGGATACAGACAATTTAGATGGTTGAACAGATACAGATACAGATAGCGGTGTACTCGCTCATCCCTAATAGACACCAGACCCCCCCCCCGCGACCCTACGTGGACAAAGGGGGTTCAGACAATGGATGGACGGACCATGAAAATGTGACTATCATACACAGTAGTGATCAGCGTGGTGTCTACTCTTCTATGTCTATGTCGTCGAGGACGGACCTCTGTAATGAACAAATCTACACTAATTTGAATAAAAGAAAATGTTTTTTATTACACTGACAAGAATGTCTGAAGATATTTCAGAATCAGCTTTATTGTCAAGTACGTGAGTTAGACTCACGTTAACAGGAATCTGCTTTGGTGGTTGTTATTGTGCTTTAATTGCATGCACTACTGTTTTTTTCAGTGTGTTTAGGTAATTGTAAGGAATATTTTTGGTTTTTAGAAAATGTAACACATGTTTTATGCTGGTGCTACAACATTTTAATCTGTGCTACAAAACCTACGACCTTCGTACCACCAGTGCTATAAGCTAAAACTGTTAACATACAGCCCTGGGTCATCAGCCTCGTTTTGGAAACCACCACGAGGTTGAAGTCCTTATGAACAGGGGAAGCTTGTTCATACCTTCAGACCTGCTGATGAGAAGGCTCTATCCCCTCTCATCTGTAAGTGGGACCTTGAGGCTGAAAGCAGCAGAAGGTTTTCTAAGCAGAGCGTCCGAGTTGGAGCGTGAGGCTGGCGTAAGGCAGCGCCAACCCATTCAAAGTTTAAAAAATCTCATGAAAGAATTTTAAAACAAAAAGCACCAGACAGCCAATGTAAAGCTGCCTGAATTGGTCATGCCTTTGCTTGCCTTCTAAAAATCTGACAGCAGCGTTTTGCACAAGTTGCCACCCAGCTAGAGTATCCTGGCCCACACACAATAGGGCTGAATTACTGTAGTCCAGGCATGCAGTAACAAACAACCTTAAGATCACATCTGGACAGGAATGGTTTCAGCTTGGACAAGCGTCATAAGAGATGAAAGCAGAAAGACGCCACTGCATTAACATGGCTGTAAAAGCAGAGGGCTATCTATCCTCAGTCTGAGATTAACTGCTAATCCACTAAACTGAGAGCTGAAAACACCACAGTCAATTATGGAGGCATAAAAACGACCATTAGGTCCATTCAACACTGTCTCCATCTTACTCTCATTGTCACGCAGAATGTTTTCAGACATCCACATTCTGACCTCTGTTATGCCCCCCCCCCCCGACCATCTAGGAGGACAAGGGGACAAACACAGTGGAAAATAAATAAGGTTTGTACAAAGGTGAAATGAGAAGAAGGCAGTAGGTTAAAACAATGATTTATTAACAAAAGGGCGTCTCCTTCTAACTAACACGGCTTCAAATGACTAACTGAAAACCACTCCCTGGTTAACAGGGAGTGAAGAAAACCAGTAGTCAAAACAACCAGAATAACTAAAGCTAAAGCGTTACAGAACAAGGCCACTTTAAAGGTTAGCACCATGAATAGGGAAACTCTGAACTTAAAGTCCTCAGACAGAGGAAACGAAAAGGACTAGAAAGTCCTTTAAATCAGAGTAAGTCTAAAGACCAGTAGCTTTAATGTTAGCAAAATCACCGCCAAGGAGAACCACAGACTAGCTCTGGGTCTCCTTGAATGAAGGATGGAGACAGGCTTAACCCTTTGATGCATAATGGTCACTACAGTGGACAGGTATTCAAAATTGTTATTTATTTTTTGCCAGTAAGCACAGCTGTTGAAGACTTTATTGCATTTGAGCCCCTCTATTTGGACTTCAGTAAGTCAAGCCAACATAGTTCATATTCAGAATGCACGCTGTCCACTGAGGTGGACATGTAATAACTTATTTGTAAATTAACAAAAATTACAAAAATATTTGTTGAAATTTGTTTCATTCACACCTAAAAATGAATGAAAAATTGTTTAAACAATCATCGTTGAAGATTTCATAATTCATGCATCAAAGGGTTAAAACCCCTGAGGAGAGGATGATTTCTGAGTTGTTTCAGCTGTTGAAGCAGCTGCTGTGAGGTGAGGAGTACTCTGGAGCTGTCCCTGGTGCTGAAAGCTGTTCTGTGGGGACAGAGAGCAGGAGGCAGAGGAGCCAGGAAGCAGGGATCATCACAACCTCATCCAACACGCCAAGAGGTTGTTAGAGCAGTTACCTGATTTATCCAGGGGTGAATATAGCTGGCAGTCATCAGCACAGATGTGAAGACTATGCAGGATATTACCGCTGCATTACCACATTTTACATAAGACTGAGTGGGTGTGAAGCCTCATGGTATCTGAGTTCTGGTGCAGGAACACCTAAGATGATCTCAGCGGTGAGGTCCGGAGTGGCAAACATCCGCTTCGAGCCTACTGGCTGCGTCCCAAACCTGCAGTGTCTGTTGGAGATAGCGTGGTAGACACAGGTGTGGTACGGGAGAACATTGTTGTCCATCCAATCAGGTGACCTCAATCAACAGCAGTTCAACTCACAGAGTGAAAAAAATGTGTAGCACCCCCGTCTGCTTTGTATCAGTCCTACTGCTGTCATGCAACTTGATTTGATTCCAGAGAACTCTGTTGCATCCAGATTGTGTATAATATCATAGCGGCTTAGTTCCTTTCATGACCAGAATTTAAATAAGGTGAACATAAACAGAGCCCCTCTATTTGGACTTCAGTAAGTCTGACTCAAGTAGAAACCACCAGCAGCACAAAGCCCTTGCACACAACACCAACAGAAAGAACATTTTCCTTCTTAAGTCCATTGTTTTTTGTGTCGTTAGTCGAGGAAATAAAAGTTTGGTTTCCACTACAGCTGAAGGTTTAGCTGACAGAGACCCAGTCAGCTTTAAACACAGCTACTAATGAGAGCTGCTGTGCAGAACACACCGAGCTGCAGAAGTGGAATGCAGCCGCTGTTAACAACAACAATCTTCTGAATGTCAAATCAAAATGTCTGTCATTAAGTATTAAAAATGTAAATGAAAAACGATACAACACAACTAAATACAAGCAGCAATGTAGGTTTCATAGGAAGCTGTCCAGTGACTGCTGTCTGATTCAGGACAGAAACACATGAAAAGCAGGCTTCAGCTAGCTCAGCTGGCATGGTGAAATACGGGAGGAACATCTAAGATTCTCATATTTCTATTCACGACCACAAACCTGCATGAATATAATGTACAGGCAGCAGGTGAGAGGTGGATTTAGAAAGACTGCCTGGAACAGCAGGAAAAAACCAACAGTGGCACAGCCAGAAGGTTTTTTCAGGATCTAGGTGTCTCTCTTGTCAACAATCAGGAAGCTGAGATGAAGAGATCCTGATCCAGAACCCCACTGTTCCACCTAGACGCTAGCACCTGCTAATGCCTCCTTCCCATCTGTAACTGCTCGGCCTTGCCCGGATAGCTCCAGTCGGCTCCAGCCTGGCCCGGTTGTTTCCACACATCCTTGCTTAGGTATACAAGGAATGCAGTCAGATACATTTTCAGCTTCTAGGTAATCAGCATGATAATGAATGATAATGAATTGAGCATGCCTTAAGCCCATGTGGGCTGATTCTACCCACCAATCAGAGGCTTGCTCTAATGGAAGGTGTGAATTTGGGTGTGTTGGTCCTGGTCAGCCTGAAGCAGACCACCTCAGAAAGAGGGCTGAAAACAGTCTTGGTGCACCCTGAAAAAAGGCAGGCCACCAAGCTATGTAAGCAAGCTATTGGGCCATTCCCATCTGTACCGGGTCGGCCCGGGCCGGGTAGCGTGGGTTGTTTACATATCTGGGTGGCCTGGTATTTTTCCGGGCCAACCAAGGCTCATTCTCAGCCCTCTTCTGGAAGGGGTCTGCTTCAGGCCGACCAGGGCCAACACACCCACTGCTGACACCAAATTCACACCTTCCATTAGAGCAAGCCTCTGATTGGTGGATAGAATCAGCCCACATGGGCTTAAGGCAAGGATGTGTGGAATCAACCAGGCCAGGCTGGGGCCGACTGGGGCTACCCGGCCCGGGCTGACCCGGTACAGATGGGAATGGCCCATATGCTATCCAGGCCGGGCCGGGCCGACCAGGTACTAATGGGAATGGCCCATAAGGCTCATGAAAACCCAGGACATGACCAAAAGTAGATGTCTGCAGTGATGGCCCGGTAGAACGTCTCGTCCGTTCAAACCAGAAGGCGAGGAAAAAGTCAGGAGGAAAAAGTCAGGAGGAAAAAGTCAGGAGGAAAAAGTCAGGAGGAAGCAGAGCTCCATTGCTTTCTTGTGTGAGTTGAAAAGGCAGAATTCAGCCAGGCTGTTTATCGGGGATTGTGTTGCATGATTAGTAAATGTGGGTAAATCAAACCAGTCAGAGGGCATCGTCCTCGTGTTTCCTCACCTTGAAACGAGTGTAGTACAAGGAAGTAAGGTGAGCTACAGGAGATAGCTTTACCCCCCCCCCCCACTGCACACACATTTGTGCTTATCTCACAGAAGGTGAATGAAGACTCCCCAACAGCATCATCCTCTTCATCCTTCTGCTTGCACACATCTCACATCGAGCTTGCTGCAGATAGGCTGACTTACTCCATCACCTAACCTGTGATCCTAAGAGGCTGGGCTGAACATCTTCATGTTTAACCAATAAGAGAAGGCACAGCATGCCTGTTGTGTTAGCCGTACTGTTTAAACTTCCTGTTGTGTTCGGGTCAAATCTGACTGATTTATAACTTAAAACACTCAAAAAATTGTGCTTTACATCTTATTGCCGCTAAGTTTTATGACATCCTCCACAATATGCACTTGAACATGTAAAAGTGAAGATCACCTCTTTCATTGAATTTTCAACGTTTTAATCAACATTGTTACTCCTGTGCTGTCATACAAGATGAAGGGGTATCCAGAATGTATGCATTACCACCCAAACTCACTCACTCACTCACTCACTCACTCACTCACTCACTCACTCACTCACTCACTCACTCACTCACTCACTCACTCACTCACTCACTCACTCACTCACTCACTCACTCACTCACTCACTCACTCACTCACACAACTGGTCTTCCTCCACCCAGGACAGAGGACGCAGAGCAAGAGTGGAAAAAATCATAAAAATGACGCCAGGGCCTATGAGGTATGCGATATCTCATGTGGATGACATCAAGTCCAGCTTCCAACTCTTTTCACTAAAGTCCTTTGTGGGAATTCTACTGGAGATGACAAACCTAGAGGGGAAGCGTGTGTTTGGGGGCACCTGGAGAGAAATAGACCTGGTAGACCTCCAAGCCTACATAGGTCTGTTGATTTTAGCAGGAGTACATCGCTTAAACAATGACACTACAAAAGGTCTGTAGGATGCAGAGTCTGGCAGGACAACTAGGTCCTTACAACAATTTCAAGTCCTTTCAAGAATGATTGGATTTGATAACAGAGATACGCGATCCACCCGCTGGCGAAATGACAAACCGGCTGCCATCAGGAACATTTGGGACAGGTGGGTGGAGCACCTCCCACTTCTGTAAAATGCAGGCCCTGAGGTGACCCCTGATTCCTTTCAAAGGTTGCTGTTGCTTCAAGGTGTACATTCTAAGCAAACAGGGAAAAATGGAATAAAGATCCAGGAAGCAGGTGACACAGCAGTGATTGGCAAATCCAAGGTTATGCCGAAGTTCAAAGAGGGTGACACAATCATAGCGACTATTTGAGCTTTAATCCACCAAAGAATAATATAAGCAAAAACAACAGATGAGATGTAGGAGGGAGTTCCACATCAGCCTTAGTTCACTTCTCATTTCCTGTCTACTTTGTCCGCAACTAGGATGTTTATCACCACCAACTACGTTAATGAAAAACTGACTCCAAAGTAGTGTAATCAGTCACAAAAAAGACATTAACTGTTCATAACCTTACAACAGAAACCTTCACATAGCTGAGATATTTCTGAAATCATGCTAAAAGATGCTACTAGAGTTAGCGTTAGAGCTGAGGAAAATAATCAAATAATCGAGGCATCGGGACGCGGACATAAACGATTTTACATCGTAGAAGAGTACGCCATAATTAATTATATTGGAATGTAGTCTTGTTTTAACGGCGGCACCAGCGCAACATCCACATCTGTCAGAGCGAGTGTCCTCCACATTTACCAAGTATTGTTATGCCTTTATGTGGCACTGCAGGGCTGAGCGCTGGAGTTATAACCTGAGACCAAACCAGAACCGAATCAGCCCGACCAGTTCTGTTGGATTTGGGCCGTGAATTATGTTAATTGAGTGGGTTGACACGCGGTGCACACAGCAAGAGAGAGAGAGAGACAGAGAGAGAGAGA
>SSNQ01034628.1:936099-947661 GCA_006942095.1 Nothobranchius kuhntae
TAACCCCCCCCCCCCACCCCCACCCTAACTGCGTGCCTGGTGACACGGTCTCTGGTTTGTGCAGCATATCTTTTTACGAGCATTCTTGTTGATATGTGCATCTGAAGCTTTGTGTGAGGTCATTTGAGAAAATCCCTCATTATTGTAACATGTGCAGAACTAAAAAACTCCAGAAGGACTTAACAGCGGTTCAGAGAAGTACAATAAACAGCTGAGATGAACCAACTTCTCCAGCATTCACTCTGCTCTTAAAGGAACTTTAGGTTACAGCAGCTCTCACAATAGCCCCTCATGGATCATTACAATAATAAGAATTATGTTCAGATGTTTCATAATAATTCCCAATAGTTTTCTGATTCTGTTGGTTTCTTTGTTGAGCGATGACTGTCTCATTTCAACCCTCCTACTCCAACGGAGTTGTGTAGCAATAAAAACACGTATAATATGTAAACATCACTGATGAAGTGCATCGTCTCTTCATGTTGAATTCATTTATAAACAACAGAGGATCAAACATCCTTCACAGAGAGGGAAAACGTGATCATGTTTAACAGCAGATGTGGACTTTAAATTCTTTTTAATATGTTGAATCGTTTCAAATTGCATCATGAATTGTATTGAATGAATCGTGAGTAGAGATGAATCGTATCGGCTCAGGGTTTCACTGTGTCGGTAATGTATCGTACCGCCGGCAGCATATCGGTACACGAATGGAATCAGCCTCAGAGCTGGAGATTCACATCTCCAGTGCGGACTCCACTAGGGCCACACAGCCATGGTCCTGCTTGTTCTTTTGCTTTCTCTCTCCTCCTCCACAACAGACCACTCTGTACTACTCCTCTTCTTTGGCGTTTGACTTCCTTCTTCCCCTGAGTGTCTGCTGGCTGGAGGTAATAAGCAGAGTGATGTGTGTTGATAGAGTTAACTGACTGCATTTAGAAGAATTCTGTCATCAAAGGCTTCCTTTTTGTCAGACCATTACGAAGAACATCTGGGTGGAGTTGTATTCCCTTCAGTCTCCCTCCTAAGCATTAGGTTTCACCACAGAGCAAATAAATCAGCTGCATTAGTGGCAGGAGAAGGAAAACTAGGTCCAACTGTTTAAATAATTCTTTGCACATCATATGACCAAAACTCAAACAACAGTTAGTTGTGAAGTTGTGAAGTGATGCTTTAGAGTCTTTGGCTATCTGCAGTAGAGCTCCATGTTTTCCTTTTCCCACTCCTCAGTACATAAAGTAACCCAACTAAAAATAAAGTTTTAAACCAGTGGTTTGTGTCCTTGAGCAAGGCATCAATTATTATTACTAAGGGGCAGTATAATAGAGAACGCAGGTAGAAGAGAAGGAGAAGGGTGAGGAATTAACATGGATGCAGGTTGAATAACAGTTGGAAAAGGAACTCGGCCTATCCGTGCTACTTCCTGACACACAGGCGGCCATTACACCAGCCCCAAACTGCAACACAGCCAGGATATATAAACACTGGTAAACGGTATTTGTGCAGTGCACACGCACACACACACACACACACACACGCACACGCACACGCACACGCACACGCACACGCACACGCACACGCACACGCACACACACACATATATGTATATATTTTATTTTTTTCAAGTTCGGGCCTGGAGGGCCAGGATCCAGCACATTTTAGTGGTTTCTCTCCTCCAACACACTAGATTCAGTGGTTGAGTCATCGGGCCCTGCAGAAGCCTGTTAATCACCTGCTGATTGAAATCAGGTGTGTTGAAGCAGGTTAAAACTAAAGGATACCGACCCTGATCTCCATATTCTGCATTCAAGAGGGAGAGTGTGTTGAAAAAAACCAAAGACTTTACATATTTTTACATAAATTCATTACAGTCTTAAAACATTGTGTGTTTGTGTGCACTATTAAAAGGAAATAATGTAATGCCCAGATGGTGAGGTTTGTCACAGCCATAAATTATAATAATTAAGAGTGTGGTTAGAAAGTCCCTGAAATGTTTTGGCTCTGCTGCAATAAACTTCTCACCTGCTCCTGTTCACCGCCTCCTGACTGCTGCACACAGAAACCCTGGGAGGCTTGACTTGGCCAGCGCTACGGTAACAGACAGCGGGCTGCAGTCATGCTGCAGATCATTTAGCCTGCAGCACAGAGCTTTAAAAACAGAGTGGTACCGCATTTCAAATCCACCACGGACCGAGGTTGACATCCAATCATAGGAAGCACAAATGTGGCAAAGAGAGAGAAGGATGACGTTGTGTTTACTTCATGTAAATGATGGACAGGGCCCGGTGCTGAAGGGTCAACAGTCTAAGAAAAATAGAAATTTGTTTCAGAGTATCTTAGGAAACAGAGCAGCAGGTTCACCATTACCCTGGGGGTGAAATGAGCCGTGCTGATCATCTCTTTTACAATCTTTACAATTTAAGTTTAGATTTTTGAGCTCAGTCCAAATGTAATAACATGTCAAATAAAATAGCCGTTTCTTTGTTTGGTATTTGAACCTTTCAATGCTGCAGTTCCTTCTGGACCATTGTACTTCCTGAACCATCCTTTAAGATTCACGTGAGCGCTTAAATCCCATGCTGTAGTTCTTTTTTAAAACACAGAACAGTTTTGTTACCTGTTTTCCCGCTACGTTTCGTTTGCGCTGATGGTGGCGTCACTTCCTTCTCCGTTTATCTGCGGGCACCAGAGGACGACAACCTCAATAATCATGTTGATTGCAAATTAACATAATAAATAACATGAAAGAGTTACAGAAGCCATTTTGGACTTGGAACTACAGACAAAGCAAAGGTGTTGGCCTCTGCTGAAAGGCACAAGAACATGAGCCCCAAAGACTTCTGCTTCTTTAAACACAAATGTGCATGTCTGGCAAATACCATAAACCCTCAAGGATGAAAAAAATAAAACCAAAAGAAGCAAGTTGGACAGAGATACATATGATGCCATAGTTTGAGTATGTTTCATTTCTATTCAAGAAAATGGTTCTTGCTTGTGTAGCAAAGGGTTGCAAAAGCAAGCCAAAGATGTTTCACACAATTCCATCTGATGTGGAATGAAGAAGACAATGGCACACTGCCCTGGGAATTCCTACAACACCTGAGGAGAAAACAAACCAGTGTTTGGTTTAGGAGGAACAGTTCACACCACTGGGATTCAAATCAAACTGTAATATTCTACCACAAAGATGGTACTGCTTGTGAAAAGCAGCAGTTCCATCAATCTTTTACAGAACAAAGTACATCATCGATGGCTGTATGTATTGTTGCAGGGCTAGTATTGATTACTGTAACTGTGACTCTGTTTAAGAATTACATCAGTTCAACCCAGTGACAGCTAACAGCTGTTCAAATCAGATAAACACTGAGCGGACCTCAGAACAGAGGTGGGTATATTAGACAAAAAAGGAATTGTGGTACCACACATTAAAATTACAATTACTCTCCACAAAAGTTAGAAGTATCATGTGAGAACTATTCACAAGTAGTAAGCAACTTATAACTGCATAATCATGTTCTTCATATAACTCATCAGTAATGCAAAAGATGCCCAAGGCGTATCACAAGTGGAGGATTCCTGCAGCACTTGGCGTATGTACCTCAATCCACTCCACTGAAGTCTAGAAATCCAAACTTCAAGGATTGACGGTAAAATATTGTTGATTTTAAACTTAATATAATACCTTTACTTATGACCAATAAGTTGTGATATTCTATATAGATATAGAGTATCAACCTGATTGGTCTTTGGATGTTTAATCAGAATAATTAGGGTTCTTCGCTTTTTCAGTGATCATAACACACTTCGTATTAATTCAGACAAAGTAAATAAAAAGTAAGAAATGTATTTTCTAAACAAATTAAAAACATGACAACTAGGAAACAACTTCATGTGATGGATGAATCTAAGCGGATGGAATGTGAGGTGTGATCGAAAGCCTTGATGGTTCAAAGAGTTTTGCTCCGGCTGGTCGGTCCTGAGCTCTGCTCACACTGACTGAATCACTCAGCAAGTGATTCTGTTTTAATATTCCCATATTATGATTACATGGCCAACCAGGAAGTGCCGTGTTAAGAGGTGTTAACAAACAAACCTCAGAACCACACCTTCAACAGATACAAGAATGCTCTAGTTCTGTGGATAAAGAATCTTTAAACTTTATGTGCAGTGACGTTAACTGTAATTTATATCTTATGAACATTGTGTATGAGTGTAGATAACGATTCACTTGTTAAACCAAACATTACTGATCATCATTTGAACATGTTTCATTGTAATAATAAAATTCATTTCATCTTCATTGAATTAGGCACAGATTAATCAAACATTAATATTATTATTCATATAACATGTGTTCATTCAACCATATGTTTATTTAATGATTATTTAACTTATGAGTTGTAAAAGTTCATCTTTCATGAGAGTGTGCAATCCTGCAGTCTTATCAAAACAAAGTTTTGTTTGGGAACACAGGCTGACATCTTGTCCCTCTGAAATGTCAACAAGCACTGCAGAATCTTCTGGCTTGTTGGAAGATAGAATGTAAAATCCACTTTAGAGAATGGAATTATGTCTGCAGATGACCAGCATGTAGGTCACTATGTAGGTGAAAAATGACCATTTCTGGATGTTACATTACCCAATCAGTCAAGAAGTTATACACAGATGGAATCAAGCTCCTGATTACAGTACTGTATTTTCCATGATGACATCTGAATGCAGCGTGTAGCATTTCACGTGATTGTCCAACTTGGTAGAATATCTCTATGTGATGCATTGTGACAACTTACAGTTGTAGTGCAGTACACTCATAAAGAGTTATAGAAAGGTTCACTTTACGATGTATGTGAGCAAGGGGATTTAAATGATGGTGACTATTACTTCATTCAGGAAAAAATTATATTCTACGATGATTTGTGAACAACAGAAAACCACAAGATAGCGCACAGGCAGAGATGGATGTCCGCGCATCATCTGTCTTGGATATCAGGATGACCTCAGACCCAAGTGATGGTCCATTGGTCACAAGCTTTTTACCTGACTCAGTTCAGTTTATTTATAATGCACCAAAGGACAAGAGTCGTCTCGAGGACCTTCACACTGTAAACATTCCAATACAGGTCAGTTCATTAAGCCAATCAGTAAAGTTTCCTATATAAGGGACCCAGCAGGTTGCATCAAGTCACTGACAAGTGTCAGAGTGTTTACAGCAATCCTCATACTAAGCAAGCATGCAGCGATAGTGGAGAGGAAAACTCTCTTAACAGGAAGAAGCCTCCAGAGGATCCTGGCTCAGTATAAGCAGCCATCCGCCATGACTCACTGGGGATGGAGAACACACACACACACACACACACACACACACACACACACACACACACACACACACACACACACACACACACACACACACACACACCCCAAGTAGTGTTTCTTTGGCTACATTGTGATTTCATTGTTGATACTCTATTTCTTTATCTTAGTGAATCTATAATTAAAGGGTAAACTAGTAGTAGCACATTCAATGTCAAACTGAGTAAAAAGTTATTATCAGGAGAGGGAGAATGTTTTAGTGGTTAGCAACAGTGTGCTAGCCGATGGCCCCCTCCATGAGGCCACCACAGCTCAGCAGAACATCATTGTAGCTTCTTCTGGGGAGAAAAATGGAGACAAAATAAAATGAACAGCTCAAATAGCAGGAAATACAGTTAGAGAGAAACGGTAGAATAAAGTAGTAGAGTGTGGAAAATGGTCAGAATGTCCTCCAGCAGTCTAAGCCTATAGCAGCATAACTACAGAGATAACTCTGGATGACCTAGCCTTTTAGATGGAGGGAGGGAGGGATGGGTGGTGGGAGGCAGGGCGAGGGAGAACCATCTTTACTGACTGTATTCTCCACTGTGCATGCCACATCCATCTACTTCCCCACTCATCTAAACCTGGGCTAACATCAAAATGTGATAAAATACCCTATCAACTAAAAATGTTTTAAGCCTAGTCTTAAAACTACACGAGGTGTCTGCAGACTAAAGCTGGGAGCTGGTTCCACAAGAGAGGAGCCTGATAGCTAAAAGATCTCCCTCCCATCCTATTTTAGATATTCTGGGAACCACCAGTAAACCTGCAGTCTGAGAGCGAAGTGCTCAGTTAGGAACGTATGGAACAATCAGGTCACTGATGTATGATGGAGCTTGATTATTAAGAGCTTTATATGTGAGAAGAAGGATCTTAAAATCTATTCTGAATTTAACAGGTAGCCAATGTAGGGAAGCTAAGACAGGAGAGATATGATCTCTCTTTTTAATTCTCCTCAGAACTCTAGCTGCAGCATTTTGGACAAGCTGAAGAATTTCCCCCCACCACCTATAGTACAGGAAGCTCAACAGGTATTTCTGGATAACCGGCAGGTTTTAAAGATAGGAAATGGGTTGTCAGTGAGTCCAGAATAATAGAACTATTCCAAACATTTTCAAGTTGCAGTAGACACATAACACTTTTGGATATTATTGGACCAGTTTGGCTCATAGCAATACAATATGCCATTGACGTTGGCTCATTAACGTGTCACGCTGAGGGTTGGAGGAGGAGGAGTAGAACCAAAAATGCAGATACCCAGAACGACTCGGAGCAGGAGAGAATGTAAAATTAGACATCTTTGTTAGGGCTGCAACTAACGATTATTTTAATAATTGATTAATCTGTCGATTATTTTTTCGATTAATCGATTAATCGGTTTGTTATTGTTTAGCTATTTAACCTATACAAGTGATGAATACATTTCAGTTAAGAAAAAGAAAAACATAAGAGAATTGTGCAGTTGACTGCAATCTATTTTATTGCACATGAACAGTCAGTGGTGTAAAATGAGCTAAACAGTGCAAAATATCAGTCCAGAATAATTTTTTGGCATCAAAATATAAGAGGTAAATTCCATAAAAAATAATGTAGAATTGCTGGGGGGTGAGTGTCTTGTTCCCCATGTAGTTGTCCATCGTTGCTTGTTTTTTTTCTGCATAAGAAACACAAATAGACTGAAATAAGTACACATATAAAATAAAGCAGCACACACACTACAACACTAAATCAATATTATATTTGAATTAATTAACAATATACAGTGATCATTTATTTTGACAAAAATGTGTTGTGAGGCGTTTTACAGCGTTAGATAGTAAAACAGCCTTTTAATAGTAAAAAAATTACTTTCTGAATTTCTCCTGTATTTAAAAATTGAAAGCGTACAACCATGCCATGTTATATTCACCTGGACACAGCTCGTCTGTATATTTTTCTCCGCNGGGCCAGTTTCATTTGCAGTGTGAACATGGAAGCACCTCGCCAAGTACAACAGCAACTTCCTGCTCGAGGAAGAGGAGGAAGAAGAAGAGGAAGAGGAGGAGTGAGAATGCGTGGAGGAATAGGGGGAAGAGGCCGAGGAACACGGAGGCACCATGATGTCCCAGATGAAATCCGGGCCACCCTTATTGACCACGTTATAAACCATAGCCTCACAATGGCAGAGGCAGGTCGCCGAGTGCAGCCTAATGTGGCTCGGTCTACAGTCTCCTCCATCATCCAAACCTTTCGCAGGGAAAACAGGTACAGATCTATGCTATTGAACTATTCAGTGTTGGTGTGTGTGTAGGCCTAGTGTACTGTAATATCGTCATGTGATGTTATATGATACTATAAAAATGACAAAGACAGAAAAATGGAGAAAATACTGTGAATCCAGTCACTGTGCAGTGCATCAAACTTCTAGTACCATAGGACAGCAGTACAATTACAGTGGTAACTCATTTTGTAACAAATTTACAGTGTTGACCTTTGACTTGTATGTCTAGGATTGGACAACAGCATCAAGTGGGTGGCAGAAGAAAACTTCTAAATGAACAACAAGAACGAGAAATATGCAACATGGTCATTGCAAATAATGCCATCACACTGAGACAGATTCGTAATGCAATCCTGCTAGACAATGTAATGTTCCAAAATATGAACTCTATCAGCATCTCCACAATAGACCGGGTATCGAAGAAACATCAGATGACCATGAAACAGATGTACAGGGTACCATTTGAGAGAAACTCTGACAGAGTGAAAGGGCTGTGGTACCAGTATGTGCATGTAAGTCAACTACTGGTTGTCTATCATTGTAACACTGTTACAGTAAGACATGGTTACCACTGTTTTCTTGTTTTGCGAGATCCTTTTCACCTTCAGAATGCAGCTTTGTGTGACTAGAGCATTTTGCCTAGAAATTGTCGTCAGTTTCCCTGTTTGTACAGCAATTTAGATCCTCCCTGCAGTATCTGTCTCTACTTGACTGATTGGATTTATTTCTATTCTATTGTAGAGAATAATGGCATTAGAAGGCAACGACACCCCTCACATCCTGGTGTTCGTTGATGAAGATGGCTTCAACCTGGCCAAAGGTCGAAGGCGTGGCCGTAACATCATTGGCCACCGAGCCACTGTGGATGTCCCAGGCCAGCGAGGGGCAAATATAACAATGTGTGCCGCTATATCAGAAAGAGGTGTGGCCACACACATTTCCAGTTTAGGGCCCTACAATACACAAAAGCTCCTCAATTGTTTGGACCACCTTTGTACTGATCTGATCCCAGAAAATGAGAGAGGTGTAGAAGGACCTCAGCTACCACATTATGTCATTGTGTGGGATAATGTGAACTTCCACCGCGGCCCACGCATCAGAACCTGGTTCACCACCCATCCCCGGATGCTAATGGAGTTTCTTCCACCTTACTCTCCTTTCCTAAATCCAACTGAGGAGTTTTTTTTAGCTTGGAAGCGGAGGGTGTATGAGCATCAGGCTCAAGACCAGAGGGCCCTGCTGCATGCAATGGATGCTGCATGTGAGGACATCACAGGGGATCAACGTAGGGGATGGTTGAGACATTCACGCCGTTTCTTCCCTCGCTGCATCGCACGAGAAAATATCTGTTGCGATGTGGATGAGAATTTATGGCCTGACAGAGAGCAGCGCGTCGATGGCCAGGAGGATGAGGATGGTGGCCAGGAAAGAGAGGGTGACAATGGCGACCACTGAAAATATTACTGTACTATAGTTCTGAAACCTTATTTACAGTATGGTAGGCTAGAGTTGTTTTTGTTTTTTGTTTTGTTTTTTGTTTGTGTTTATAACTGTTCACATTTACAGAATCCTGTATGTTTTCTTTTCACAGTATGTTCTCTAATGTTAACATTTCTTTGTACGAATGAAAATGTTGACAGTTTCCTTGAGTAGGAGTGGTTAATTGGAGGCAGATTTTACTGTGAAATCTATTGGTATTATTCATAGTGGTATTCTGTTGCTAGACTGTGCCTCAGTGACACAATGTCTGAGCATTTTGACTTGCAGTGCTTAAACAATGCCAAAGGTATAATGCATTTTGGGGGCATTGACTATTTATATGGGAAGGATATTTAGTTTTGACACATGGATAAACTCTTTAGGGAGAGATATGAGCTTTTGCAGGGGATCCATGGTGTTGTGCTAAGCCATCCAGGTTATTTTGACAAAAGCACTAAATGAATGCAAATGTGCCAAGGCAATTGAGGAGGATCTGTGCTATTTTGACTGTACTGACCTTTTATATGGGAAAGGAATCTACTTTTGTAGCATGGACGAAGAGTTTGGGGAAAGATATTTGATTTTGCTAGTGAGCTATAATGTTGGGCAGCACTGTCAGACTGTTTGGCCAAATGACCTTATGGTTTTGAGAATGTCATCTCGGTTTCAGGAAATGAGCCAAACCAATAGAGAAAAACTGTAAGATGATGAGTCTAAGAAAACCAAATGGGGCACAAAGCCAAAAATTCCTAGGAGGGCAGAGCCAACAAAAACCTGGTAGGGCAGAAGCCACAAATCCTAGTGACCTAAGAGGGGGGAGGACAAAACAACGCTGACACATACAATGAAACAACACCATACTGAGATGCAGACAGGGTTAAATACACTGGGGCAGGATGAGTGGGAGATGAGCTGTAGGTGCGTGGGGAGAGAAACCTAGTGAAATCAATTAACTAGTCAGGGAGGGGAAAGTGAGCTGAGGAGGGGAAAATAACATGACCTAAGAATAAAAACAAAACCTAAAGACATGAGCAAGATAAATAACTAATGATCTGAGGAGGAAGGAGAACTAAAAAACCGGTGGGGAAAGAAACATACTAAAAGACAAATTAAATGAAAAGCTGAACCTATAGAAAAACTACAGAGGGGTGACTAGGAGAGACCAACAGGAGCACAGGACCTGGGGGGATACCTGGGGGGAGAACCGGGAGGGGGCTGCAGACAAGGAGACACATGAGGAACACAATGAGACACATGAGGGAGACGCAGACGCAGACCATGACATAACAGGGTTCCATCTTAGCACAGCCTTGATTACAGTTGTCCCTAAACCAAGAAAATATTAGCTTGACTGTGCTAACTATCAACCATTTCCTCTGAATAATGATGGTTTGAATATTTTCTCTAAGCCTTTGCCCAATAGACCTGAAGCTGTGGTAGGTATTATGGGTATTAGACAAGCTACCTTGAAGGCTGCTTTCCTTTTGAGATTCGTTGCCTCTTTCGTATTCTTGACACACAAGTTACCAGCCTGTGGACTGGCCTTTGATCATGAAGAATTTCCTCATTTGAGATTAATGGTATTGTAGCATCTAGGAATGGTCAGTTTTTAGGTACAGTTTGACCATTCAACATCTGGTCAAAAAGGAGACGCAAGACTGCATGTGTTCCCTTTAAATCAGCCTGCCTTCATCCCACCAGCTGGAGCTCAGAGCCTCTCTGCAGCTCTGAACACAGAAAACGACATGTCAACAATAATGTTCTCTCCTCAAGGTCCAATCTTCGCTTCTTGTCCTACAGGATTCTTCATGCCTAACACTCGCAGCTCGGATCAGTTGCTAAATCAAAGAATGATTTCCTAAATAAAATATGAACTTCTAACTTATAAGCTAGATAATCATTAAATAAACATTTGTTTATTGCTACTTATAATAATTATAATGTAATGAAATGTTTCATTAATCTGTGCTCAATGATTGAAGTTTGAAATGAATGTTATGTTATGATTACAATGATTGAAATACGTTTCAGCATGTTTATATGACAAGGTCATCACCATTTGCACTCACACAAGAACAAAGTAAAGTTAAACTCATGACACATAAACAGCCTTTACCCCAGATCGAAGCCTCTGGATCAAGGAAGGCATGTTTTTGAGATTCTTGGTAATATTCCTCAAACTTATGTTTAAGTTTATTCATTTAGCAGATGCTTTTATCCACAGCGATCTGTGGGGGAAACCGGAGTACCCGGAGGAAACCCACGCATGCATGGAGAACGCGCAACTCCACGCAGAAAGGCCGCAGCCGAGTTTCAAACCTGCAACCTTCGTGCTGCGAGGCAAAAGTGCTAACAACTGCGCCACCATGCAACCTAAACTTGTCCTCAGAACAAACTTGTCAACCTCTGGTTGGCTACATAAATCATAACATGAGAACATTAAAACTGGATCACTCTGGTGATTCAGC
>SSNQ01034628.1:947679-967564 GCA_006942095.1 Nothobranchius kuhntae
AGTTCAGCTCAGCGGTTCAGTCAGTTCTAGAGAAAGCTTCAGACCGGCCATCTGAAGCAAGACCTCTTTAACCCACCAAAGTTTTTGACATGTCGTCAAAATCTTTTTGCACCTGCGAAGCTGATACAGCAAACGGTTCCTGCAGAACAAACTGATATTGTTTAGACTCCTTAAAGAGTCCCAGACGCACGGTTCCATCCGTCTGTCATGACCCTAGACATCTCTGGACTGAAGAGTCGGTGCCACAGTATTCTACAGACCTTCGGTGCCTGAAGTCATCTGACCTCTCTGACCGTCGGATCCACCAGGAGGGTCTCCAGAACGGGTGAAGTAGACACACAGATAGCGTCTGATAAGCATTTGATAATAATCAGCTTCAT
The DNA here is from genome assembly GCA_006942095.1 of Nothobranchius kuhntae. Classification (NCBI taxonomy): domain Eukaryota; kingdom Metazoa; phylum Chordata; class Actinopteri; order Cyprinodontiformes; family Nothobranchiidae; genus Nothobranchius; species Nothobranchius kuhntae. Next base: position 948,060 of record SSNQ01034628.1, read on the forward strand.
AGCTTAACGCAAACCAAATTATTTTGCACCCAGAACTCAGCTCTCCTAGATACAGAAGTTCTGATAACATCGCATTCACACATAGGTTCATTCATCACCTTTAGTTCCATCCATCACAGTAAATGTTAGTTAACTTGTCATGTTTTAATTGTTGGTAAAATAAATTTTTACTTTTATAAACCTGACTCTTTTCTGAATCAAAACGAAGTGTTTACAATCCCTTAATGGAGCAAAGAATCCTAGAATCTTCTGATTAACACTGTAAAGACCAAGCAGGGTTGATATTCTATATTTAGATAGAGTATCACAGCTTATTGGTCATAAGTATAGGTAATATATATATTGAGCTCTTAAAGCACTCAATTAACCAAACCCTACAGTGTGCATTAAGGTTCTGTAAATAATCTAATGGTAAAGCAGACCATTCCTCTCAGCAAAAAGCCACCAGTTCCTGTAAATTCATGGTGCGTTTGTCATGAACTGCACATTTGAGCCCACCTCCTGAGGTTAGGAGACTGAGATGGCCACTCCAGAACCTTCACTCTGTTCTGTTGCAGCAGTAGCAGGTGCACTTAGCTCTGAGTTCTGGATCCTGGAAGTGCGACCCATGCACAGCATCATGCTAGCTTATATATTGCACAGAAAATTGTCCATTGGGTTCACTCCATGTGTTATTCTTTTTCCAACTGACATTATCCAACTGGAAAAACAAACTGAGGACTACATGATTGATTATAGCAGGAAATAAGTATAACCCCAACCCCAAGTCAGAGCCTTGATGGTATTATACTCATTGATGGTATGAGCTTGTCCCACTCAACTCAGCACAGACTCATGTTTTCAGTCAACGGTTGCCAAAGGCCTTCATACTCTTACCACCAGCATGTGAAGGCTCTTGCTCTATTATCCAATTCACATGCTGTCGTCACAACACTCACTTGTCTTTCAAGGTAGAAGCATGCAGCTTCTTCTTTGCGAACAGGGGTTCAAAAAGGTACAGTCATGGAATGTTATGTCTTCATCTTCATCTGTTATGTACTTTGCCACTTTTAGCAAAATTATGCTGTTCTTTCCAAAAATCTGTACCATGTATTAGACTAGTAGCCATGCATGTGTGTTTACAAACGTAGGTGTCTTTGGTGCTAACGCGACATGTCCAGCTTACAGGTGCACTTTGCCAAAATGTAAGCCCGAGTTAAACGGGTTCTTATGTCCTTTGTGTTTCTTATTTTCATGTGCAGTGTACATGATTATAAGTCACTATGAATAATTAGGATCCAAATTTGAGTTTTTATTGTTGTTTTGGGTGTGTTTAGAAGTAAAGTTGGCATGGGTTGTTTGGTGAAAGAAAACCCACCAATACCAATTGGTAGACACAAAGTGTCATGTTGGGAGGCAGCTTCTTGACCCACGACATGCAGAATCACACATGGGAAACAGGTAAATGTAGAAAGATTTATTTTAAATGAGGAACAATGGGAACTGAAGATGCTGCATACTGGTAGCAGGATTCCAGGGTGGGGTTCTGAGGAGGGAGACGGAGTGAGGTTCCAGAGGGATTCATGGAGATATTGACTTAGATGAAAGCTTACTATTTTCCGGTAATGGTAGGAGGCACGGAGGGAGCTTGGTCAGGTCCAGGAGAGCTGAAGAGGTCCAGAGAGTGACAAACTGTTTGTCCAGAGGGGAGGTTGGTGCGGATGCTGGTGAGGGCAGGAGAGCGGCTGAGAGCAGGCGGCCAGGAGAACGGCAGTATGACCTGGAGTGCAGGAGTCTGGGCTGGTTATGGAGACAAGGGAACATGGAGTGGAAACCTGGAGGAGAACAGGTAAGGGTTGTCTTGGATTTTCAGGCGGAAGGTTTTCTAACAAGATACACAAAATTCAAGGCAGGTTAGTGGCTAGAGCTACCCAAACAGAGTAATCATCCGGCATGGTGTTGTGTCACAATGCTCCTTAAATCCCCTCGGCCTTGATGACAAGATCAGCTGCAGCTGGTTGCTCTCAGACAGGCCCACCTGCAGACAAGACTCAGAGGACAAACAAGATTATTGGCTCACCGGGGACCATGACAGTACCCCCCACCCCCCACCCCCCCCACCACCCCCCAACGGACACCACCTGGCGGCCAAGCAGAGGAGGAGAAGGCAGAGGAGGAGGAAGCCCGAGAGGCCTCAAAGTCCCTGATGAAGGCCCGAGGCACCCAGGAACAAACCTCAGGCCCGTAACCCTCCCAATCCACCAGGTATTGGAAGCCCCGGCCCCAGGGGCGGACATCGAGGAGACAGCGAACCGGATAAACCAGTCCACCACCGACAAGCCGGGCAGGCGGAGGAGGAGAGGGAGCCGGATACAGGGAGATGGAAATGACTGGTTTGAGCAGGGAGACGTGGAACACCGGATGGACCTTCATGGACGGGGGCAGAGCCAAACGAACAGTAGAAGGTCTGATGACGTCGACATTGGGGTAAGGATCGATGAACCATGAAGGCAACTTCTTACAGGTGTCCTTTAAGCGGATGTCCCTGGTGGAGAGCCAGACCCTCTGCCCTGGGACATACACCATTGAGGGTTGCCTGTGGCGATCAGCCAGACGGCGGTTGCGGTCAGTGGTTCTCTGCAGGGCCACCGTGGTCTGAACCCAGGTGCTCTTGGCATGGCAAATGAATTGGGGAGCATTGGTTGGTGGATTCTGATCCGATGGGAACAGAGAAGGTTGGTAGCTAAGGGCAGTTTTGAATGGAGACATGCCTGTGGAAGCAGAGGTGTGTGTGTTATGGGCATACTCGACCCAGGGAAGTTGGGAACTCCATCCAGAGGGGTTGGAAGAACACACACACCTAAGCATGGCCTCGAGTTCCTGGTTCATCCTTTTGCACTGTCCATTGGTTTGAGGATGAAACCCAGAGCTCAGAGTGACACGAGCTCCCAGGTGGTTGGCGAATTCGTTCCACACTCGGGACAGAAACTGGTGGCCATGTTCAGACAAGATCTCTGTGGGTATGCCATGGAGTCGGAAGACATGTTTAATGAGTAGATTGGCTGTTTCAGCAGATGAGGGGAATGACTTGAGGGGAACCGGGTGACAGGACTTAGAAAAATGGTCAACCACAGTGAAAATGACAGAAAACCCATTGGGGGGGCAAACTTGTGATGAAGTCCAGAGTGATGTAGGACCAAGGACAAGTGGGTATAGGAAGTGGATTGAGAAGACCAGAAGGAGGTTGGTTGCTGCTCTTGTTGCGGGCACAGGTGGAACAGGCATTGACGTATTCTCTGACGTCTCTGAACATGGGCGGCCACCAGAAGGTCCTACGGATGAGAGCCAGGGTGCGACCAACTCCGGGATGGATGGAAAACTTGGTTGTATGGGCCCAATGAATCAGGGTACCTTGAACTCGGGTAGGAACGTAGATCTTGTGTGGCAGACCAGTACCGGGTCAGGTTCAACTTGTTGGGCTTCCATGACCTTGTTGGTGATGTCCCAAGCAACAGAACCCACGACGCAGGATGGCGGCAGGATCGGGGCAAACTCAGGGACCTTGTCGGTGGAGTATAGTCTGGACAGGGTGTCGGGTTTTGTGTTCTTGGATGCGGGTCTGAAAGAGATGATGAAATTAAAACGGGAGAAAAACAATGAACAACGGGTCTGGCAAGGGTTCAATCTTTTTGCTTCCTTTAGATATACCAGGCTTTTGTGGTCGGTCCAGATACTGCTGGGGTGTTCTGCTCCCTCCAGCCAGTGTCGCTACTCTTCCAGGGCCAATTTAATGACCAGTAGTTCACGATCCCCAATGTCATAATTCTGTTAGGCTGACAAGAGACGCCGGAAGAAGAAAGCATATGGATGGAGGCGATGATCTGAGGGAGAGATTTGGGACAGCACAGTACCTACATCAGAGTCAGAAGTGTCTACTTCAAAAGTAAATTGGGCAGATGTATCGGGACGGGTGAGGACAGGTGCTTGTGTGAACTTTGAGAGCCTGGAAGGACTCCTCAGCCTTGGGAGACCAGATAAAAGGTTTGTTGACAGAGGTGAGTTGAGCGAGTGGAGCGGCACTCTGACTGTAATCTTTAATGAAACGGCGGTAGAAATTTGCGAAACCTAGAAAGCGTTGGAGTTGCTTATGGGTAGTGGGGGTTGTTCAGGAGAGAACAGAGTTGATCTTGTCTGGGTCTGTCTTCAACTGCCCGCTCTCTAGAATGAAACCGAGGAATTTTACAGAGGTGACGTGGAATTCACATTTCTCTGCCTTCACATAAAGACGGTTTTCCAGGAGGCGTTGAAGGACGGCTCTGACATGTTGTCTGTGTTCGGCAGGGGATCTGGAAAAAATGAGAATGTCATCCAGGTAAACAGTTACGAATTTGTAGAGGTAGTCGCCGAGGACAGAATTAACCAAGGACTGGAAAACGGCAGGGGCATTTGTGAGACCGAAAGGAGTAACCAAGTACTCGAAGTGACCTAGGGGTGTCTTAAAGGCAGTCTTCCATTCATCTTCCTCTCTGATGCGGACGAGATGGTAAGCGTTGCGTAAATCCAGTTTTGTGAAGAGCGTGGCATCCTGTACTGGTTCGAAGGTTTAGGAGAGTCGCGGGAGAGGATACTTGTTCTTTTTTTTTTTTATTTATTTTTTTTACCGTGTCCTGTCTGGCTGTGAAGCAAGCAGAATTGATGTCTGAATGCTGGTGACAAGCCTTACAGATTTATTCTCAGGTGGAGCATCAAAGCGTTTGCTTTTAATGTCACGCCTGATACTTAAAACTTTATTGTTATTGTTGTTGAATGCTTTGTAATTCCGACCAGACACGGAGACAGAGGTGAAAGAGAAAGGAAAAGAAAAGGTGGGGAGAGGGGGGGGTTCCACAAAAATAAACAATAATGAACAAGAGTCTGCTTCTAGACCTGCAGAAAAAAGACAAAAAAAACAAAGGGACACAACAACAATACAACAAGATCTACCTATCACTGCATCAACTTGATGAAAAGAAAAAAAAAATATATATATATAATCAACATTGCTTAACTGAAGAATCACGATAATAAATCACAATGCATTAAGTGCCCACCATAGTCTTAAGACCTGTGTTTAACGTGCCCAAGCCCATACTTTTGAGAGCACCATGTGAGCACCTGTGTGTGTACACGCGCTTGTTTATTTAAGGTTTTTCTATAGGCGCGCCCAACAGAGAGTGTGAGGGACCACAGATCCGCCCCCCAAAGATGCGCAGGAGACGGGGGGAGCTCCAAGTCCCAGAGATCCAGGCGCTGCCCCAGAACGCAGGAACCCCAAGGAGACGGCAACCAGATAGACCCCGCCCCCCTCGAGAGGCACAGAGGATCGCCCCGGGGGGCCACAACCAGCAGCCGGCAGAGTCCCCGGAGACATCAGCGGCAAGCCCACAGGCCCGCCCGCAGCCTCCCACCCCCTAGCCGGCCGAGCCCGGGACCCAGCGACCCGGGACCCAGGGGCGACCACCCCCGCCGGGGACCCAGCAGAGCCCAGGGACCCAGACCCCACCAGGCAGCCACCGGGATCTAACAGGCAGATGCCAAAATCTTTAAACCCCCAGACCCGGTTGCCACGAACACTCAGGCAGACCAAGGCACAAGCCCCCACACCAGGTGTGGCAGGGGGAGGGGGGACAGAGATCTATATCATCAAGAGAAGTTCCAGGAGAGGGGAGGACCCAAAGGCCCCACCTGACATATACAGTCATACACAAACACAGTCACACGCTCCCTCCCTCATGCTCACACATGCACATACAACCCAAGACTTACAAAAATGCACGCCGGACACCCACTCATGCTCCCCATACACACCCTATTCACTCTGGTCCCGGTACTGCTGCACATTGGGTACAACCATCACCGGTAACCAGAGTTTGACCCTTTCTGCTGGGGTGCTGATGAGCAGGCTCCCCGCCCAACGCTGAGCACAGCAACCCACCACCCCAGACCCCAACCAGACTGCCAGATCTCCCTCCTAGCCTCCAGCCCCAGGAAGCCCAGCAACAACAGAGATGTGCTAAGACCCCTAGTCTCCCTCCGCCTGCTCCAATGTAGTGTTGTGTGATCATGAAGTGTATTCCATGGCTGTGGTGAGTGGGCAGTGCGGGCATCATCCAGCATATGCCAGCTGATGCCACCGCACCACCCCACTTACACCCTCAGCCATCAGTGTCTAAGTGCGGTTTAAAATTGGAAGTGGGCACCGGCACTCGGGAGGAGGCTGAAATATCCCCCTGCCAAATGCCGTTGAATGTGCTCACTCCCAAGGCCCTAAGTGTGTGTTTGTGTGGAATGTCGTCAGTGGAAGTGTATAAGGTGCAAATAAAATTGGGGGGCAGGTTTCCACAGGAATGCGGAAATGGGGTCCATACCCGCACTCCCTGACTTGCCCACCCCCCAAGGTCCTATGTGCATGTTTGTGTGATGATGTGAGGGAGCAGGAGGAGAGAAATATGCGGGGATGGGGAGGAATGGCTGGTTGGGCTTAGCCCTCCAGGGAGCCAGCTCCCCTACTGGCCCCAATAGGCACCTCTGTTGTTCTTGACGGTTATTACTTTTATAATCTTGTAACTCGGTAAGTAACTGAGTTACTTGCTTGACAAAGTAATCATTACCTTTAACCAATAACAATTTTAAAGTAACATTCCCACCACTGCTACCATTAGGCGCTGTTGACACAAAACGGGAATGCCAAGGCCACGGACGGAGAGCGATGACGGAGCACTGAGCAGGAATGAAGACTTCCTGAAACACTCCTGTGCTGATGACGTGGGCTGGCGTGGGGCATGAATGGAGATGGAGTTGAGTTCAGGGGTGAGCAGGCTGGGAGTGCAGGGTTCAGTGATGACTGAGTGAGTAGCATAACAACGGACCATAAATAAATCAAATGCTGTGTGATGTCCATATGCAGACTTTAATATCACTCTTCATATTTCTGACACTATTTATAGTAATAAATTAATAAAAAATGGAACCGGGGATTAAACTGAGATAATCTTATCTAATAACACATTCCATGGAGGATTAGTTAATTCTGGACTGTGATGTCCTGCACAGCTTGGAGCTCTGGTTCACTGGCCTTTGTGTTTTCATCTGACAAAAGCAGGTTCTTACTAACATTAATACTTTAAGAATACAGAATGGACTTCAGAACTGAGAAATAGGCTTTCCTGCTGGTCTTGGTTCATTTGAACTGAATGCTGATTAATGGAGCTGTCGTGTTAAAGTGATTTATTTATTTATGGAATAAAAACAACGGCTCAGTGAAGTGATGCTCTGACCCACCCCCGCCATCTCGAACATTAGTGTTAGTCATCTATCAGCAACATACTCACATCCTAGCTGACCCTTTGTTGAACTTTTCCCAAAATCATGCTTTATTTTATGACTTTTCCACTTTTAACTTCATTAAAACTATCAAATAAACACAAAAAGAAAAAAAATTGTGTAGCCAATCATTTTTGTTTTGTTTACCGATTTCTACATTGCAGGAAACTATTTCACCCCCCTGCACACACACACACACACACACACACACACACACACACACACACACACACACACACACACACACACACACACACACACACACACACACACACACACACAGAGTTTATTAAATCACAGAGCACATTGAATGCATTATTAAAGGAGAAAATATTGAAATTCAGACGTTTCTCTCCAGTTTGGTTTGTTCTCACACTCTTCTGCTCTTAAATTGATTTCACGCTCTACGACTATCTGCTTGGAAAATAATGTGCAGCGTTTTTAACTGGGAGGGGGAGGTGAAAATCACAGGGGAGGACAGGAGGATCTAGACCCTCTGTAAACGCTGCCAGTCTTTCATTTCAAAGCTGCATCCAAAATGGGTTTTCAGCTTAAATTGGTATTGTTGTGTTGAGACCATTCCTCTCCCGTTTCTCAGTTTGTTAGAAATGCTCTCTCTCATGAATTAATTATTAAAACATTTCAGCAGATGAGTCTAGCATGAGACGACGTAACCACAAAGACAAAAAGGGCTCAAGGTTTGATCCGGTCATCTTGCCAGTTATTTAGTGAGTTTGTGTCTATGAAATCATTACGAGTGAATGCAGAATTACATGTAGCCATTGGCTTAAGTTTAATATTTTAACACACATGGTTGTGGACTTGTGGAACAACTTTGTACAAATGCATAGTTGCCATGTCACACAGCTGGTCAATGTCTCTACGAAGAGGGAAACTCTCACTAGCCCTTTGCAGAAGACACACCATGCCCATAAATCAGCGTAACACTGCCACCACGCTGTGTCTCATTAACTCGCAGTTGCAGCATGACGTTGCAGGAATTTTGTGGCATTCGTGCCACCACGCTTGGTAGTAAGATTCCAGCAAATGACTTGTGAATGCATTTTACCTACAGAGGGAGGTGTCATGGTAACGTGGGGAGTTACTGCCGAGCTCTGGCTGACAACTGTGTTAAAAATGAAAGTATCAACGGCGTAAGTTTCATTTTTGTAAACAGAATCAGCTGAGATGATCATCTGGAGTGATGCAGAGCTCCATTAGAGCTGGACCTCAGATCACCAGAGACTGCACGATGTAGCGTGTTTAACTACGTACTAGAATTAACGCTGTTTGCTATCAGCTTTGTTAGATTCTGAGAAAGCTCAAACAAGTTAACAATGAAGCTTCTATCACATATAAATATCTAGGATATTATATATTCGATAGAAGTTCATATGCCAACTAGCTTGATCTCTTTTTAATCCAAAGATTAATGTTCAATTTAAGATAATTAAATTTAATAGCAAAAGTGTACTTATTTAAATCAGAAGTTTAAAGGAATCTTTGCTTTTTCAATAACCAAAAATAAGCACAATTTCTGTGTTTAATTTCAAAGAAGAGTCAGGTTTTTAAAGTTATGAATGTATTACTAACACTTTTAAAAATGACAATTTAGAAATGACTATTTTTAACAGACAATTTGATATTAAAACTTGTTTTAAAAAGCAAACCTGTGATGGAATGGAAGCTAAAATGAAAATGCGAGTTTTGGACGCGTGCATGAATATCAGAAGGTTTCTTTCAGCGAGAGAATCGTTCTGGGTGGAAAGATGTTTTGCAGCTAACTGATGTTTATTAGAAGAAACAGCATACAGACGCAATCTGTCAAAAGTGTCTACCTCACCCAGATCAGGACACCCTCTTCTGGATCCGAGATGTCAGGTGGAGATGGTGTCCTCCGGGCACGAGGTTGGTAGAAGGACCTTAGTGCGACCAAATCGGTCCTGAGATGTCTCACACGAGTGAATTGTGAACTGGCGTTGTGATTTAGCACTACTTAGATGTAGCCATCTTTATGCTGACAAAAATGTAACTAAGTAACTTTTACTTTGAGTACATTTTGTTTACGATACTTTTTACTTTTACTTGAGTAAAAATTTAGGCAAGTACTTTGACTTGTAATTGAGTAAAAAATTATCAAAGTATTGGTACTCGTACTTAAGTAGGACATTTTAGTACTCTTTCCACCTCTGGTGTCTTCCTATTGAGAAGTTGAACTTTGCGCTTCATGTTCTGACCTACATTATTACGCTCCGGACCGGGACTTCAAGATACTCATCAACGTAAGACTGAAACCATCCTGATCAATGGAAGAGGACCCTGACCTCCAAAACCTATTCTCCAACCGGAGTCCACGGACAAGCCCTTTGATGAAGAATGCTTGGTTTGCCTCAGCTCTGCCATAGTTAGAGCTGCATAAATGAATATTACACCTTAATTTCTCCTCTTCACAGGAAGATTCGTCTGCAACTTTGGAGCTTTAAACTAAATTCACCTGATGTTTCAATACATCAAACTGATGTTTTCTGTCTATTATATGGTTTTGCTAACCCTTCCCAATCTCCTTACAGGAACTGCCATAAGTCATGGAATTGTGCATCACAATAAATTAATTTCAATATGTATTAAATAGTTTTTCTTAAGTTATAATTGTGCTGATTTAGCTGATTCCATTTTCTATCTCTGTGAACTGCTGGAGGATTTTAATGTCAGTTGTGTTTGACCTTTTTTGTCACGTTGAGTGCAGGAGAGGAGGTTGGACCCAGGATGCAGAAGCACCCAGAAACTCTACGGCAGGAGAGGTTTTAAGAAAAAAAAAATCATGTATTTAAGGAGGATGTGCAAAAAAGGTCCAAAGCACAAAATAAGACTAACTCTCAAAAAACTTGAAAACTCAAAGGTAACAAAGCTCACTACTGAGCATGGACTCGGAGAGGCTCGAGAGGGGAACAAACAACGCAACACATACGACAATGACCCAACCAACACTGAAGGACAAGACAGGCTTTTAACACAGAGGGAAGCAATCAGGGGAACAGGTGACAGGTGTGAGGAGTGAGGCCTAGAGGGAGGACTGGTGAAATCAATTAACTAAATGGGAAGGGAAAACCAAGCAGAGGGGAAGATAACCATAACCTATAAAAACACTAAATAACTAAACCTAGAACTAAATGCAGAAATAAACAACTATTAACTAGAGGGTTGAGGAGGACTAATGCAAACAAATGGGAATTACAAGGGAGTGACTAGGAGGAAAACATGAGGAAAGCCTAGAGGAGATGGGGAGCAGAAGAAGACACATGAGGAGAACCTGAGGGAGAACAGGAGGGGGGTGGGGACCAAGGGGACACAGTATATGACATATTTGTGTTTATTACCTTATTTGTACTTATTATTTTTCATCGGACTCAGGGTTAGGGTTAGGGTTAGGATAAAGTTTTTGGGTCACCTGCGGCTGCTGGGACTTAAGGAAACAATCCTACGCTCAGACGAGCCAGGCGAGGGTGGAGCAGATGATGACGACGACGCCTCAAAGAATGAGGAAGCATACGCAGAATTAATCCAGTTTTTGGACGATAAGAGTCTTTCCCTCTTAATGAGAGATGCCCCAGATGATGGAAGAAAAGCCCTGCAGATACTGCGTGATTATTATGCGAACAAAGGAAAAGCCCGAGTGATCAGTTTGTATACTGAGCTGACGTCACCGAGGAAAGCAAATAATGAGACTGTCACTGATTATATCATCCGCGCAGAGATTGCAATAACAGCACTAAGAAATGCAGGAGAGACGTTAAGCGACGGACTGCTGATTGCAATGGTTCTGAAAGGGTTACCAGAAGCATTTAAGCCATTTGCCATTCATATAACACAAAGTGACGACAAGATAACATTCAGTGCATTTAAAACGAAGTTAAGAAGTTATGAGAGCACTGAATATTGAATTCCTCCTGCAATGATGATGCTGTTATGAAAACTGGAGATTCGGGTGTGAGGATGAGGGGGAAAAGAGATTTTACTCAGTTAAGATGCTACACCTGCGGCCAGACGGGGCATAAAGCACGAGGATGCGGCCTGCAGAAACAGTGGTGTACATTTTGCCGGAGCCCCACTCACAGAGACTCAAACTGCAGACGAAAAAGGAGAGATGACGCAAAACACGCAGCTGATGAAGAATGTCACACATTTGCCTTCAAGATCAGCGACAGCGTCACGAACGGAGTGAAAGAAAGAGGTCTGATGGTCGACACAGGAGCAACTTCCCACATCATCACCGACATCGAGAAGTTTAGAAGCTTTGATGACACCTTCCTCCTGGAGAAACATTTCATGGAGCTGGCTGATGGGAAGCGAACGAGTGGCGTCGCACACAAACGAGGCGAGGCCGTGGTCTGCCTGAGGGACAGCGAGGGACGTCCTGTGACGGCAACACTGCAAAGGGCGCTCTACATCCCCACGTTCCCGCAGGACATCTTCTCGGTCAAAGCTGCGACCACCAATGGAGCTGAGGTCCACTTCAAGGAGGGAAGCAACCAGCTGATCCACAAAGACGGCACCAGGTTTGACATTAAAGAATACGGGAGACTGTACTGTCTGAACACTATAAATAGCGAGAATGACTATAATGAAGAATGTTATGGATGTTATGATATTCAAACATGGCATGAGATACTTGGTCATTGCAATTATGATGATGTGTCAAAGTTAGAGAATGTAACCAAAGGAATGAAAATCAAAGGTAAAACTGATCAATCTAATCTAAACTGTGAAACCTGCAGACAAGGAAAGTTTGTTCAGACTAGAAGCAGAGAGCCTGATGTGAGAGCTAAAGAAGCACTGGAGTTGGTGCACACAGACCTAGCTGGCCCTAGAAGCCCAGAGGCCAAAGACGGTTTCAGATATGCGTTAGCGTTTACAGATGATTATTCAGGCGCAATGTTTGTTTATTTTCTCAAAGCAAAGAATGGTACTGTTAAAGCAACAGAAAAGTTTATTGCTGATACTGCTCCTTATGGGAAAATAAAACGTTTGAGGTCAGACAATGGAACAGAATTCACTTCCAATGAGTTTCAGTCATTGCTTGGCAAACATGCATTAAAACATGAAACCTCAGCACCACATTCACCCCATCAAAATGGGACGGCTGAGAGGAGTTGGAGAACTTTATTTGATATGGGGAGATGCATGCTGCTACAGAGTAACCTGCCAAAACAGCTGTGGACATATGCTGGGATGACGGCTGCAGTTATCCGGAACAGGTGCTTTAACAAGCGTCTAGGCCAAACCCCATACTACGTGCTAACAGGAAGACAACCTGACCTGTCAAAAATGAGAACCTTTGGATCAGTTTGCCATGCATACAAGCATGATAAGAAAAAGTTGGACTCCAGAAGTGAAACTGGAATCTTTGTTGGCTATGATAAAAATAGCCCAGCCTATTTGGTTTACTACCCAGAAACAGGAAAGGTACTGAAGCACAGGTTAGTGAAGTTTGTAACCAAGACTGAGGTTGAACATTCAACGCAGACCGATGAGATTTTAACCGATGACGATGTATTTGGGGAGAGGCTTATCCTTCCGCATCTAAAGAGTCAGTTACTAAACAAGACCCTGAAATGAAACCTGAGACAGAGATTGAGGCCTCGGAACCAGAAAACAACATTCAAATCGAAGAAAGTCATGGTAGACGTTATCCTAAGGGGGAGAGGAAACGTCCAGAGTACCTGAATGATTATGAATATAGAGTGGAGGAAGACGAGGAATCAATTGATATTGATTATTGTTACAAAATGCTAAGCAATATCCCACACACATACAAGGAGGCTATAACCTCATCAAAATCTGAAATGTGGGTACGTGCAATGCAAGAAGAAGTGAAGTCCTTAGAGGAAAACAACACATTTACTTTAACTACACTACCAGAAGGTAAATCCATAGTGGGGGGCAGATGGGTTTATGCTATCAAAGAAAATGCTGATTCAACAGTGACATATAAGGCCAGATATGTAGCGAAAGGATATAGTCAAAAAGCAGGAATAGATTACAAAGAAACATTATCTCCAACAGCTGATATGACTTCTGTACGCACATTAATGCAGCTCGCTGCACAGAGTGACTTACAGTTGCATCAGATGGATGTAAAAACAGCGTTTCTGAACGCTCCCATTGACTGTGAAATGTACATTGAGCAACCTGAAGGCTTTGAAATCAAGTCTGACACGGGTAAAAAGCTTGTGTGTCGGTTGAAAAAGTCCTTATATGGTCTAAAGCAGTCTGGGCGGAACTGGAACAAAATGCTGCATGATTGTCTTTGTAAAAACGGTTTTATACAGAATGAAGCAGATCATTGTGTCTACAGTAAACAAACAAAATATGGACAATTTCATCTGTTAATCTGGGTTGATGATCTCCTTATTGCATCAAAGGATACAAAGTCACTTGAAGAAGTGAAAGACATGTTAACAAAAATGTTTAAGATGAAAGATCTTGGCAATTTAAAAACGTTCTTGGGTGTTGGTTTTACACAGAAAGGAGAGATAAAGATGAACCAAACGAGATTCATAACAAAAATATTTGGAAAGATTTGGTGTGTCTGACTGTAAAGCTAGATCTACTCCGTGTGAACAAAAGATGCATTTTGATGATGAAAGTTACTCCGTTGATGCAAGAAATGGTCGGCAGTTTGATCTACGTAATGACTTGTACAAGGCCTGACATAAGTTGGATTGTTAGTAAACTTCCCCAGTATCTGTCTAAGCCAAAAGAGCAACACTTGACAGCTGCAAAACATGTGTTAAGACACCTAAAAGGGACAATAAATCAAGAGCTGTGTTGTACAAAAAGTGAAGGAAAGCTTGAACTTGAAGCTTATAGTGATGCAGATTGGGCTTCAGATCGCACCGACAGATGCAGCACCACAGGTTATTGTTTTAGCTTAAACAGAAGTGGCTCTATCTCATGGAGGACCAAGAAACAGCAAAGTGTTGCGTTATCAACATGTGAAGCAGAATATACAGCTCTAGCTGCCACAGTACAGGAGAGTTTATATCTTTTACAACTGCTAAAAGGGTTGACTGATGAGTGTTATGTGCCTGTAAAAATCTTTGGAGATAACCAAGGTGCTATTGCTTTGTCTAAGAATCCAGTCTGTCGACAGAGAAGTAAACACATAGACATAAAGTGTCACTTTATTAGATCTATGCTGAATGATGGAAAGATAACCATTGAATATTGTCCAACAACAGACATGGTTGCAGATGTTTTAACAAAGCCTGTAACAAAGGCCAAGATGGATAGCTTCGGGAAATCCATTCTTTCGTTCCTTTTTAAACACAGAAACAGTTTTTGTTTACCTGTTTGTTGCTACAGTTTCGCCGACAGCTGCCGGCTTCAAGATACTCATCAACGCGTGACTACGATCAAAACACTGATGTCAGGAAAATAAACTGTATTGCTTACCTTCGTCTCTTAGCGTCTTTTCCGTTAGTCATGCTCAAGAATTTCTTCGGGTCCCATTTAAACTATTTTTAATCTTTTAGTCAAAAATCCACCGGGTAAACAGTTCTGTCCACAGAGTGTGCTGCGCCCTTAAGGCTCCGTGTGAAACGCTGCAGCGCATTAGTTCCCGTCTCCGAGGCAGCACGAGGAAAAAAACTCCGATCTCTTCAGCACAGGGGCCATAACAGGGGCCAGGGCCCGTTCTATAGGGGCCCAGGCCCCTGTGGGCCCCTGTTTAAAACCGCCAATGGCTGTTATTCTTTCTTTTCGTTTTTACTGCAGAATGGTTCCCACAGATAATTAGAATGCGGAGCATTCTATCACGCTAAAACATTATGAAAGGTTTAACAAAAAGTCGGGCTCTGGTCGGGCCAGAGAATCCTGAAAACCTTCTCGGACTGGGTCGGGCTGGGGCTCCACCCCCTCGGGCTGGGCCAGACACGGGGTCAGATTTTAGGCCCGTGCAGGGCTCTACCCTGCATCACTGTGAGTCAGAAGGTCATTAGAGACCCTAAGAAGAGTTGCTTCAGTAGAATGAGCTCTACGAAACTATGACTGGAAGCTATCATAGATGTTATGTTCATCAAGAGCAGCTGTGAGTTGTTTAGCCACAACCTTTTCCAAGATCTTGGAGATGAACGGAAGTTTAGAGATGGGTCTGAAGCTGCTATGGAGAGAGGGGTCGAGACGGTTTTTTAAGAAGCGGGTAGATTACAGCATTCTTAAAGTAAGCAGGGACCTGACCAGAAACCAGAGAAGCATTAATTATAGAGAGCACGCTGGGACCGATGGACTGAAAAGCACTTTTAAACAAAGATGAGGGTAAGATGTCAAGGGGACATGCAGAGGTCTTCATAGAGTTAACAGGAGCAAAGCTATCTAGGATGATGGGCCTGGTTGGAGTCGGGAGAGGCGGCGATAAGGCTGAAGGAGAGATGCTAGATCTAACCTTATTGACTTTGTCCACAAAGAAAGACAGAAAGTTCTCACAGTCTGCAACAGAGTGGATGGAGGCTGTAGCAGAGGCAGGAGAGACGATGCTGCTGATGGTGTTAAACAGCACCTTGGGGTTCCCTTTGCTCTAGGAAACCAGGTTGGAGAAATAGGAAACCCTAGTGTCTCTGACTGCAGAGTTAAAGGATGTCAGAAGATCCTTTAGGTGCAGCAGATGGACGTGGAGATGGGTTTTCTTCCACAAACGCTCAATTTTTCTGCATTGGCGCTTCAGGCTGCGAAGGCTGTCAGTAAACCAGGGAGTAGGGTTCACTGCAGGAACTGATCTGGTTCTGACAGGACAGATGTTGTCCAGGATGGAGAGGCAGTGCTCGTTGAACTGAGAAGTTAAGGAATCTGGGTCATTATCAGAAGAACAGGGTGGATCAAAAGCAGCAGAAAAATTGCTAGCTGTGCTCTCATTAAGAAAACGAGAACTAACCATACGGCGAGCAGCAGGTGGGGACGCAGAAACTGACAAGTTAAAGAAAATGCAATGATGATCTGAAACGGTGCCTATCAGCTATCACCTTGAAATCAGGTGTGTTGAAAAAAACACACACCTGATTTCAATCAGCAGGTGATTAACTGGCTTCTGCAGATCTTGATGAGCTGCTGAACAGGTGAATTAACTGTGTTGGAACTGGGAAACAACAAAAAGTTGCAGGAGACCGGCCCTCAAGGACTAGAGTTGCCCACCCCTGGTCTAAACCCGTGTTACTAGAGGATAAAATGTTGTATCTGATTTACCTTTCCTCTTGATCCAAACCGTTTTTAATGCTGATTTTGTCCGCAGACCGGTCCCCAACGTTTTTAACGTATCCCTGTATATTCTGCATCCTCTTTGGGATTTTAACATGTTGTTTAACACTTCCTTTCTCCCAAATCTGCTTCTTCTCTGCAACGTTTGTTTTCAGGGCTTGTTTACACTCATAAGGCTGCCAACATGTCTGCACACATCCCAGATTGCTACGTATAATCATGTGTGATCCCGAACTCTTTTGGCCCTTGTTGAGCCCCGTATAAACTTCAATCAATCAATCAATCAATCAAATCAAAGATACTTAATTAATCCCAGAGGGAAATTAGAGTTTCAGTACACACAATTCAGAGATCAGACATACATGGGCAAGACACATGACAAGAATTGGTGACTGTGGTCATTCACAACCCGGAGTCGCGCTACCTTAATAGAGATCAGAGGGTTACATGAGAATCGGTTCAGGTGGAGGGAAAAAAGGCACTTCAGAGTTACCCTCCCTCCAGAAGGGCAGCTTTGCTCTGTAAAAAACATCTCAGACAGAAATGCAACAGACTTCAGACATCACAACATAAGTGTCCACTAGGTGGGGTGGTGGGTTGGGACTATCCCCACTTCAGTTCCTGCAGCCACGATAAGCAGCGCATGTCACCTCAGTGTGGATAGTGGTGGGAGCATTGAGGGTTGGAGGGTTGCAGTGACCCTGGAAAATTTCAGCGGCCTTCCCGCAGTCCCGCCCAGTCTGGGATAGGAGACAGAGTTGAATTGCCATAGCGACGGCACATTTCATTGGAGCCTTGCAGGCTCAAGGGCGCCAGATTCCGATTAGAAATTGTTTTGGGGCCAGACAGAGATAATTTCCTCTCTGTCTTACAGTTTGTTGGTCCTCAACCTCTCAAAATCCCAATAATGGACATTAAACTATCCCAATCCGTGCTGATTCATATTTAATTATTGAATTATTCATATTTAATTATTGAATTATTCATATTTAATTATTGAATTATTTAGACCAACTGGATTCTGTTGTTCCACTCTATCAGATTCACCTTCAAGATAAGGCAACTGTTCCCAAAGCATGTTTAAAAGGTTCCTTCATCAGTTATTTCTGCAGATGGTGGAGCTCCTAGATGCCTCACCCTGCAGTCTTCATTATTTACTGTAGGTGTGAAAAAAGTCTAGAAAGCCAAATTGATCTCAGGGTTCTTCAGCAGTGTTTCACTCCTGAAACCAAACAAGATGGTGCCTTTAGACTAGCACTGGTAAAAGAACATTAAACAGCATCATTTGCATTCTGCAACACATCATAGTTCTGCTTGTGTTCTAGTTCATGCACCAGAATCAACTCTGTGGTCAAAGGATCCATCTGTCTGTGCCGTGCTGCTTTTGATTCAGTTCACATCTCATAGTCTGTCCTGTCAGTCTTTGATGCTCCGCTGGCTCGCAGTCATTTTTCAAAACATTGCACAGCCCATACACAGAGTCAGGGACAGCATGAGTCATAAGTTGGTGTCTGGTCACTAACATACAAAAACAAAAAAAACTGAAAAGGAAAAAAGAGCCACATTACAATCAGGCTGATGATGAGACTGAAAGTGCTTTTTAATCTAATAGAAAGCTTTTGAGCTGTGAACTGGAGTGTGTGTTGAGTGGAGGGAGTAATCCTCAGTCTGGCATAAGCTGGTGCTCTGAGTCCTCCTACGCTGCTATGGGGTGAGGAAGACAGAGACTTCTCAGTGCACTCTCCTCCGGTCTGCGCCATGTTGAGGATGTTTCTAAGCAGCATGTGGAGGCCTGATCAGCCTGCCCAAAACAGCAACTCATGCTCCGTGTGTGTGAATAGTCTGCTTGGTGAACTGACCTGAGAACAACTCGACATCTGGTGCCTTGCTCAAAGGCTTTGTGACAATAATAGGTTTTCATACCGTCACTAGCACACATTGTGCTTGAGTTATGACCACTGCTTCCATCATGGTGACATTTCAACTTAAATGCTGTCGGTTGTACATTTCAGTGTCCAAACTCTGGAAGTGGGTTGTTGTTTTCATTTTCTCTCAGATATTTGCTGATTTATGCCACTGAATGATTCACTTGTGGAAACGTGAACGGAGAAGGAAGAATTCAAGAGAAGACAGTGGGAGGACTGTTTTAGAGAATGAGGTGTTAGAACATGATGTTGGGCCAGCTCCAAAATGCACCATAAATCCAAAAAACTCTAAAAATGACACAGCTAAACAGAAAAGTAAAAACATCAAGTCTGACTCAATCTCAAATGACATAAATACCCCACCACCACTAACACACACACACACACTGTTACAGCTACCAGCCTGGCCATAGAGCTCCAGACATGACTCTCAGTTAGTAGACGCCATTTTGGCAGGAAAAAAACGGTAAACAAACACGGATGTAACCATGAACGTGAACGAGATCCGCTTGGATTTTACTACGTCGGAGTTTACTTCACACTTTAAAACCGAAGAAATCGTTTTATATAGTCAGAAATTAAATAGACTAAACATCTCCGACCCTTACCGTGCCCCTGGGATACTTTTTAAAAACGCCAGAAGCTGTCGGAGGTGTTGTGCCATAAATCGACTCGCTGCCAAAAAATGATTAGCCACTAAAGAAAGGAAGGGGAAAAAAATCAAATCGCTGGAGAATTGTTTATTTACATTTATACAACGTTTACATTCAATACAGGGCGCCATTTTACATTGTTTATTTATTTTTTAGTATCAAGGCTGTAACATAAAGAAAGCCTGTTCTTACCACAAACCATCTTTCAATCGCAAATATTGCAAAAAGGATTAATATATCCTCATTGTGAACGTCTGAGACAATAGCAACACTTAAAACAACTTCCGAACTGGAAAAAACTAAGCTAATAATTTTTTGGCAGCGAGTCGATTTATGG
>SSNQ01034628.1:976576-990471 GCA_006942095.1 Nothobranchius kuhntae
TGTATTGTTTTTGAATGTCAGAAATGTATATTTGGGAATGTGAAGATGTTATATTGGTTTTACTGGTAAAAATAAATAATTGAAATGGGTATATATTTGTTTTTTGTTAAGTTGCCTAATAATTATGCACAGTAATAGTCACCTGCACACACAGATATCCCCCTAAAATAGCTAAAACTAAAAACTACTTCCAAAAACATTCAGCTTTGATATTAATGAGTTTTTGGGTTCATTGAGAACATGGTTGTTGTTCAATAATAAAATTATTCCTCAAAAATACAACTTGCCTAATAATTCTGCACTCACTGTATATAACCAATCTATCCTTAGTAAATGGATATGTACCATAGTATTTTAAGTTTGCTGTAATCAAACCTTCACTTAAGAAGCCTTCTCTGGATCCAGATGACCCAATGAATTATAGACCAATATCTAATCTTCCATTTTTATCTAAAATCCTTGAGAAAATAGTGGCCATCCAAGTATGTGAGCATTTAAACACTAATTCTCTGTTTGAGGAATTTCAGTCTGGTTTTAGAGTATCACAGCACTGAAACTGTATTAGTGAAAGTTACAAATGATATTCTCATGGCCTCAGATAAGAATCTTGTGTCTGTTCTAGTCTTGTTAGATCTCAGTGCTGCTTTTGACACAGTTGATCACACTGTTCTTTTAGAAAGGCATGAACATGTTGTAGGGATCAAAGAAACAGCGCTAGGCTAGTTTAAATCCTACCTGTCTGATATATTTCATTTTGTAAATGTACATGACAAATCTTCTTCATACTCAAGGGTTACTTGTGGAGTACCACAGGGTTCAGTGCTTGGACAAATTATTTTTGCTATGTATATGCTCCCAATTGGTAACATCATTAGACAACATGGGATAAACTTCCACTGTTATGCTGATGATACTCAGGTTCATCAGGGTTAATGGATAGACATAACTAATTGGTTAGGTAGATTACAGGCTTGTCTTGAGGACATAAAAAATTGGATGACTCTAAACTTTTTTGCTTTTAAATCAAGACAAGACGGAAGTTCTTATCTTTGGACCTGAAATTCAGAAAAGGAAATTGCTTAGTCAATCACCTGACCTGAATAGCATTAAATTAATCTCCGAGAACAAAGTAAGGAACCTTGGTGTTATCTTTGACCAGGACATGTCATTCAAATCCCACGTTAAACAGGTTTGTAGGATTTCTTTTTTCCACCTTCGGAATATTGCTCAGATTAGAAGCATCCTTTCCAGGAGTGATGCTGGAAAAACTAGTTCATGCATTTATTACATCAAGACTGGATTACTGTAGTTCATTACTCTCAGGAAGTCCACAGAATGTAGTTAAAAGTCTTCAGCTTGTCCAAAATGCCGCAGCTAGAGTTGTGATGAGAATTAAAAAGAGAGATCCTATAGATGACCCCAACATGAGCCCGCCCCACCCCCCCATCCAACAGCTTGTACACTCACGTGACTATGTGGACAGGGGGGCGTATGAGGGATAAAGGAAAATCCAGGACTTGCATGTCTGCTTGAAAAAACAAGGTCCATTCCTCATAAACTCAAAGAGTTGGGTCTTGGTGGGAGGGTGTGCTTCAGGCATTCATCTGAGTAGAGAAAGTTTACTTTCATTTTGTTTTGATTAGACTACAGAGAAAATTACCCATCCAGCCAAATATACATGATTGTGTTTACCCTCCCACTGTCCTATCGGGTGACCCCTCCAGGAAAGGTGACCGTTGAGCAGGAGTGATGGTTTATCCTTTGAGGTCCATGTGACGGGGTGAGGTGGTGCTTTCTCCTCACCCTGCCATGTGGACCTCAAGGGATGAACCATCACTCCTGCTTAACGGTCACCTTTCCTGGAGGGGACAGAGGTCCCTGTCTGAAAGATGAAGGACCTCCTTCAGGAATCAGATCAGTGTTATGTGTCCTCTCCTGAGTGCACGCCCTGCCACATCCTCCACTAAAACCAGACTAGCCATGCTACGATGTCCGAACCCCGTTCGTCACAGGTGCCTTTCACAGAGTCCAACACCAGCTATGTGATAAAACTGTTTCTCCGCAGATAGACTTGCTTATTGCAGTGATCACGAACATTTTGTGCCACGCTTGCTAAACTGGTAGAAGTGGGAGTGTCCCGACACATTTTTAACCACGTAGGACAATGTCCTCGCAAGCTTCAGACTTGTATCTATTTAAAAGCCGGTTTTGTAGTGACCTGTGACCTTTACATGATATACATATACATATTTTTATTTTTCACTTTGAAGAACCGTTTGATTTGTGCGTGAACGTCACAACTCTAATAAGTTTGCTCCACTCTGATGCTCACCTGCTCCAGCCAGACACCTGCTTCTGTGGGGTTGGGCTCTGATTTGAGGAAGGACTTCATCAGTCAGACTCCTGTGTTGTTCTGTTCATCTTTATCAAAGAGGACAGTTGCTCACAGTTTGAGCTTCATTGACATAGAGTTGGGTCAGTGAGCCAGGGAGGAAAGATAAAGACATCACCTTGCGAGGCCAGGCACCTTGCTTACGAGGACACTGTCCTTCCTCGGTCAGAGAAAAAGGTTAAATGGAGAAGACCAACCTCACTTGTGGCGAGACGTGACCACAACTTATATTTCATACGTGTAAGTTTCAGTGTAAATGTATAACAAGCTTTTTACTTTTTTAATTGTGTTCATATTGGTTAAATTAAATATGTGAGCGAGTTACTACCCGCTAGCCACCGAAGCTGCAACTATCCAACCATAGATAACTGCTTTAAACCTAAAAAAAACATTTCAGTTGTCAGCCCAACAGCTACATCTATTAGACTTCAAATGAGACGTTCTCTGGCACACGAAACTTACATTAAAATGAGAAATGTGACCCCAAAGTAGCTGCCGGCTCCTGATCCACCATCCTGTTGAAAATACCGCAGTGTATTCCGGGAAATTTTTGACCAAGGCCAGGGTACCAGACACCTCTTGTGTATCCTTGCTCAGCTAGCTAAACGGCTAACAAACGGAGGACAGATGTCTCATTAACACATTGGAAAACACCTTGTTGGCAGTTCCTGATGACATATCTCCATGGCGGGACACAGACGCGGTTCCTTGACATTGAGAAACACCCAAAACCTGCAGCAGAGTCAAACTGACCTGAACGTCAGTACCCCAGAGTTCAGTCAGCGCCATCTGGAGGTTGGTTGGTGTGCTTTCCACATCTACCACATACAGATCAGATTGGGGCGACGGTGGCACAGGAGTTAGGTGCTTGCCCCATAATCGGAAGGTTGCAGGTTCGAGCCCAGTTTGTTGCTGTCATTGTGTCCTTGGGCAAGACACTTGACCCGCTTTACCTGCAGGTGGTGGTCGGAGGGACCGGTGGCACCATTGCTCGGCATCCTCGCCTCTGTCAGTGTGTCCCAGAGCAGTTGTGGCTACAATGTAGCTCATCCCCACCAGTTTGTGAATGTGTGTGTGAATGTGTGAATGTGTTGTACAGCGCCCTGGGGGGTTGCAGGACTCTAGAAGGTGCTCTATCAAATACAGACCATTTACCATCACTGAGCAGATGGAATCCACATATCTGGGCTTCAAAGCTGTTTAGTAGCTGAAAAAGTCGGCGCCTAGTGGCGGGTAGTGTCAGTTTTTGTGTTTCTGGCTGTAAAAATAAAAAAAATATTTTAGTTAAAATACTAAATCAAAAGTACTTTTCAGAATGAAAACTGTGATCATAACAAAGGTAGAAATAATATATTATAATTAGTATATATACTTATATCAGTGTTTGAGCCAAACTGGCAGACGTGAGAGCGTCTCACGCAGCTTTGAACCACGTAGGACAAGGTCCTCACGGACTTGTGATTTGTAACTGTTTTTCAGCGGGTATTGTAGTGACCTCTGACCTTTACATATTATATTGTGACAGTACTCTGTTGGCGTAATTTGAAAATAGAACCATCAATGTGATTTTCTGCAAATTTCATAAAATGAGGACTAGACAGTCCTTCTGCTTGAAAATAAACCAACTGAATTTATCAGGGAATGATTAGAAATCATCATATAATTATCATTAATTGTTAGGAAACATCAGAATACATATGAAAATGTCTAAATGCTGTAATGGTTCATAGGGGTTGTTGTAGGTGATGTAGCCTAAAGGTACAGGGGCCTCATTTATCAAGCTTGCTTACGCACAAAACGGGGTCGGAAAACTGCGTAAGCAACTTTACACGTAAACTTTGGTATTTATGAAAGAAAACGCAGCAGAAAAATGTGCGCAACTTTAAGTTGACTAAGGTCCTGGCTTACGCACATGTTGGACATGGAGAGCACCTGCAGTGCTGCTGCTGAGAAGATACAATTATGAAATCCTGCAGCATTACCACTTGTACTCTTCGTTTTCACACAGAACAAGAGACCCCTGGTCCTTTGAGAGACGCGGTGCTGAAGAGTGAAACTGAGGCTGGTGATGCGGCTTTATCTCAGCTGTTGGGGATAAAACGTTATTCTGTCTGGTGTTTTAGTTCAGCACAAATATCACAATGAGAAATGATCTGACGTTACCTCGCATTTGGAGTGCAGCTGCTTAAAGATACCGGTGCTCCGGCCCAATAAGAAATGCTCCTGGGGCAGCTGCTGCAGAAACCAGGCACAATCTCTGAAGCATCATTGAAAACATGTCTGTCACGGATTCAGAGCCAATTCTCAACAGTGGAATTGTAGTTTTCAGGAGGTGTGTTTTATTTTGGCACGATCAGAGAAGAGGCGCGTCGGTCATTTTGTCCGACGATTTAAAGTTTTTCATCGGAATATATTAAAACATGTTGGTAATGTCCGACGTGTTTTTGCTTACATTGTTATATAAAAATAATACATTTTCCCGGCAATCTTCAAACCACAATCAAGTGTATGGTTAATGTCCCCAGCAGCTTTAAAAGCAGATCAACGCCCTTGCTTCTGCTTCAAAGCTGTGCCGTTGGTGTGGCCTCATGGAAACCGAGCTCATTCAGAGATCACCAGGTCGTCCCTGGAGCTTTGCATCAGAGAGAAAGGGGCAGAAGCATCAGGTGGAGGTTTGGTGGGACAACCATGATGCAGCCTGGTAAAGTCAGTGTAGTCCTGCAGTCCTCAAGCCAGTCTCCTTTTGATAAAATCCTGATAACTGACTGTTTGCCTCCTTGTTCATTTGTGTGAAAGCAGCATATGGCTTCTATAATTCATGCACACACACACACACACACACACACACACACACACACACACACACACACACACACACACACACACACACACACACACACACACACACGCGCACACTTTCCAAACAAATCCAAGCAGCTGCTATGAAGCCCCAAACTGAGTTTGCCTTGTTCCACAACATTGTTCTTTGGAAATTGAGAGAAAGAAAATCCTCTCTGCTGTACTGAAATGAGTCAGCACTTTGGTGATAGGATTGTAATGTGTTTGTGTATCTAACAGAAAAGACAACTGCCCTTTTTGTGTTTCCCGAGGTTCTTCCGTGCAGCTTTTATTGTTTCTGGAGAAAATTCTCTTACTGGGTAAGACAGATTTATGTGTTTAAGTAAAATACAGCAAATGTTTTTAGATACTGTGTTTGAGTTCCATGTCTTGTCTGCTGTCTTCTCATTGCCCAGGTCATGGGGGCAGCAGCCCAACCAAGGGCACCCCAACCACTTCCAGCAGGTGTCCAGGTGTTTCCAGGTCAGTCTAAAGATAACCGGCCTGGGATGGCCCTGGGGTCTCCTTCAGAAGAAAGAGGAGCACAACTTCAAGTCCTTCCTTGATACCTGAGCAGGGCTGAGTCAGGAAATGTACCCCAGTCAACACATCCAGTCGTGTTACTTTGGTGAATGGTCTGTATTTGTATAGTGCCTTCTGAGGGTTCTACAACCACCCGAGGCGCTTCACAACACAATCAGTCATCCACCCATGCACACACCTGCTGAACACAGGTGCCACCAGTCCCTCCGAGCACCAAGGACACAACAGGACAAATGTTAACTCTGGTCACTACCCACAGCTAATATTTTTATGGACATTTATTGTAACGTAATTTAAATGGACCTTTTTTTCCATTTTTAGCAGCCTTGTTGATTTATGTTGCTTTTGCAGATTTGGGTTGATCTAGATTGGATGACAAGATGTATTCTTCCTGATGTCTAACAAATTCAGAATCAGATTTATTGCCATGTAGGTGAAAAGCTCATCTACTAGGAATTTGTTTCGGTGGCAAGGTGCAAACATACATTCAGGGCAAAGTCAGGTCAGGCAGTATTTACATTAGGATACATCCAATAATCAGAAAAGAAACATAGCCAGAAAGCAATTATAAGCGTTGTAATGTGGGTGACTGGGCATTTGTGTGTGTTTTGGCTTTTCATTGGTTGTTCAGGAGCCTTACAGCAGAGGGGAAGAAGCTGTTTTTGTGGTGAGGTTCTAGTCTGTAAGGACCTGAATCTCCTCCTTGAAGGTAGGGTTTCAAATAGTACATGACTAGGGTGAGAGGGGTCAGCTGTTATCCGACCTGCAGGTTTCAGAGCCCTGAAGTTGTATAGGTCACATACTGATGGAAGGTTGCATCCTATTACTTTCTCCGCTGAGCGCACTACCTGTTGCAGTGGACCATCATCATGGCTGGCATGCAGCGCTTCCTCAGTTGACGCAGAAAGAATATCCTTTGCTGGGCCTTCCTGATGAGGGTATTGATATCGACTGTCAGCTTGAGTGTGGAGTCGTGCACATGCACTTACGGAGACGTTAACCTTCCGACGTCCACACCTAGGGAGTGTTGCAAAACAATTTTCCGCACGACAACAGAGGGCGAAGCGCTTTTCTCGGGTATCCAGCCGCCACTACAGTCACTTATCCGGTCCAAGCAAATTACTATTGTGGTTATATTGTGTTTGATGTATTTAAGAGACTTTTTAACATGGCCAAAGTTGTCCCTCGTGTGACCTGCGCCTCCAAACCCACGTTACTTGTCATTTCTGTCCACCAATAAAACCCTTGCTGTGTGTCTTCATACTCCTTCAGTGACGGGTGAATAAACGCTCATATTTTTGGACTCTTTCCTCGATGCGTTCTTTAATCTGTCCCGTGTCTGCTGCTAAACATCTTTTTTTTTGAGGGTGCAATGGTGGTGCTTGTGACAAATAAAAAAGAAGCGGTGTCTTGACAAATCACAAGCTTGAGGTCACTTTTGACGGATAGTTAAAAAGTTGGGCATGTTTCCATCGCCCTCTGGGCCTGTCGCAGAGCCCTTACGTCAACACATCATGGCGCTGCGTTGTCTCCGTGCGGACGGAGATGAATAAATCCGTATTTAGTAACGGTGTGACCAAGTCACTGCTTTTCAAGTCACAAGTAAGTCACAAGTCTTTCCAGTCAAGTCTCGAGTCAAGTCCAAGTCAAAGACAATCAAGTCCAAGTCGAGTCCAAAGTCGATGTGGAAGTCCAAGTCAAGTCCAAGTCCTTAAATTTGAATTTTCAAGTCATAATCAAGTCATCTGTCCAACTTCAGTTTAATGACAATGATAATAAATAAATTCCAGAATTAAAGCTTCATTTATTTGCTCAAACAAGCAGAAAGTGCAGCTGATTATAAACAAAGTGCTGCTGCATTCAACTAGCCTGGCCTGCCAGACTTGTTCTCTGGTTAATTCTGCACAGAGAGAGAGTCTGGTAACTCACAGGCAGAGAGGCACATGAGGGGCGGGACCAGGCAACTGAAAAATAACCAATCAGAAAAAAGACGTAAATGCCGACTGTACCGCTCAACGCTGTAGATTTTTAGCTGTAGTAAAAAATGGCATCTGGCAACGACGCAAACATCTTTTATTCTTTTAGAAGAAAGGCTTTTAGCGCTTCTACTTGTTGTGGTTTTAAAGACGTGTCCAAGTCATTTAGAGCAGACAAAATAGTCGCAGTGAACTCCACTTCAGTCGCCATGTTTATGACTAACTCGGCGTTATGGTGTGTGACGTACGCTACTCAGTGCTGATTGGCTGGACTAGGATTCTCAGGGGGTGGGGTTATTTGAACAGGAGAGTTCCCAGACCCGTTCTCTGTGCAGAATTAAACAGAGGAGTCTGGCAGGCCAGGCTAGCATTTAGCAGTACAAGATCACACCCACAACGAAGAATGATTCATGATTTTTGTCCATGTCAGGCCACTTTAGTGCTAAAATCTAAAATATATTCAAGTCATCATCAAGTCAACAGATCCAAGTCGATTCAAGTTGCAAGTCTTTGCATTGAGTCGAGTCGTAAGTCTTTATAGATTTTATCAAGTCAAGTCAGAAGTCATTAAAATAACGACTCAAGTCTGACTCGAGTCCAAGTCATGTGACTCGAGTCCACACCTCTGGTATTTAGATATCAGAAATAGTTCTGGACTGGTCTCTCCAGTCAGGAGGAAGCTGGATTATCGAAACCTTTCCGATCACTGACTCGAGCTTTCCTGGAGATCCACAAGTTTCCCTCTTGAATAGAAAGGTGTTGACCCGTTGAACCGGAAAGCTCTACATCACTGGTTATTGTTTCTTTTTCACTGTAAACATGTTGCTCTGACTCTTCCCCTGGCTGCCATTGGTCTAACAGAAAATTACAAAGAATCATCAATCCTGTCATGTTTCTTACATTTGGGCTAAATGTCATTGTCAGGACTAAAAGCAAGGCTTGCTTTTAAAGCTGCAGCTACAGCAACATATAAACCCTCTCTCTTATATCAAATGCAACTGCTCTGTGTGCCATCTATCTTTTATACGTTATGCATCATTTGGGATATCGCTGTAGTTTGGAATTTGAAAAAGTGCTTCCACAGTTTTGCAACGAGTCAAAGTCTAGAAGAAGGGAAAAAAGAAAGTATTAGCGCTTTGTGTTTCAGATGAGAACTGAAGCATATCGAGGACTGTAATGTGAGAGAAGGATTTTCTCACCCTCGCCTTTCTCCTTGCGACTCCTTTTTGAATATCTGAAAGCTGAGTAAAGCTGGGAGATTCTGTCTGGCTGAATGAGAGAAGGATCTTCAGTGGGCTCCTGCAGCGAGACTGTTGAAAAAGTCTAAACAGTTCAGATTAGTAATATATCTAGAGCTCTGTTGTGGCTTTCCTTTGTTGTATTGTTCACCCTTAAGGCTTTGCTGAGGGAAACCCATTTCTGTGTCATTTAGCCGGGTTCTGACATCTGCACTGTTTTACTCTGTGGGATTACAGAACAGGAGGGTCGATCCAAATCCTTTTTCTTGCAGAGAAAAACTGCCTGAAAATGTTTTGTTTTGTGAACTCAAAAGTGTTCAGAAGTTCTCCTGCCTGCAGTCCTGATCATATAAGACTATGTGCACTCGCCTCAACACAAGGCAAGCACCTGCTTCAACTGCAGCTGGTCTCAGATCCGTTTGGACTTTTGACAACAGCTTAGAAACATGAATCTTTATGTTGCATTCGGTTGATTGTGATGATAAAACAGCTTCAGTGCTGCTTATCCTTTTAATTCCTTTATTGTTTGACACAAATGTGTTCTGGGAATTGTTTATTCCCAGAACACAACTCAGTTTTTCCACTACTTGCCGCTAGCTTTTGAAACAGTTGATTACACTAAACGGTTCAGTCCTGTACACGAAGAGAAACAAGGCTGATTTGTGTTTATGTTAAAGGGATTTTCCACCCAAAATTGAAACTTTGTCTGTTGACATATTTCCCAGCGTTAGATGCGTGGGAAAACTATTTGTTACCAGCCTGACCTAGCTCTACTCCTTTCGATTTTCGATTCGGGTCAGCCCAAGCTGGGCGAGCGGCCCACCGGGACGGTGCCAGAAGGCCAGAAAGGCCAGTCCACCCCTGGTGCAGCTGTAAACACAGTGGTGTCCTGACCAATCACAAGCTTGCATTATCTGTCTCGTCGGACGGATGTTTAGAAAAGAGAACTCGATTACG
Organism: Nothobranchius kuhntae; assembly: GCA_006942095.1. Taxonomy (NCBI): domain Eukaryota; kingdom Metazoa; phylum Chordata; class Actinopteri; order Cyprinodontiformes; family Nothobranchiidae; genus Nothobranchius; species Nothobranchius kuhntae. The sequence goes on from SSNQ01034628.1 coordinate 986,521, forward strand.
TCTGTCCTTGCGAGCCTGTCTGAGAGCCCTCGAAAGGACGGATTATGGCGTTGTGTGAGTCGTCCCGATGCAGACAGGGAAGTGTAAGTTAGGCCTAACACATTAGACCCTCTGCAGAGCTGAGTCAAGAGTGTCCCAACTTTTTGGGGTCTGAACACATTTAATGAGCCTAATTCCTGCCGTCCTCCCATCCGCCTGCTGCAGATGGAATGATTTCCATGTTTCATGGCTACAGGGAGGAAAACAGGTCATTCCAAGCTATTTATTTTGGAATACCAGACAGGAGAAGCAGATATTTGGTGAAGCTGTGTTTTAATTTATCAGAGGAGCAGAGCACAGCTCATCACTCAGCACAATTCTGTGCATGAATAACATTAAAACCCTCGTTTCTGTCAGCTTAAAAAACTTTCATGCAGCACACACACACACACACACACACACACACACACACACACACACACACAACATATATGCCAAGTAGTGTTGTCCATTTCTGCTCCTGTTTTAGCCGCAGATTACAGATCCCCCTCTGCCGTCTTCTTTCAGTATGTTTTTTTAAACTAAGAGTCAGGACTTGAAAAAAAACTCCTAACAGCAGGGCAGGATTCACTGAGGTGCTGAGCGGCGCCGGTGCCGACCCGCATGGCGGAGCCTCAGTCCCGGGGCTGTGGGACCAGGAAGAATGAAGGGGGCGCTGACAGAAAGATCGTCACGGCAATGTGATAGATACGTTGGACTATTTAGTGATTATTTTACTGTCCAGTTCTTACGTACAGTAGTTCACCTTTCACAGCAGAAAGTTTAGTCATTCAGATTTTTTTTATGTCTTCCAGAGAAGACCAGGGTGGACTGATGATGATAAACAGATGTGGAAGACAGGAAATGTGCCAGAAACAAGACCATTCAGGATGTCCAATGTAACGTCCAGAAAGGGTGAATTTTATACATAGTGACCTACATAGTGACCGGTCCTCTACAGATATACGTAATTCCATTTTCTAAGTGGATTTCATGTTCTACCTTCTACAACCCAGAAGAGTCTGGTTGTTGACATTCCATGAAGACAAGATTTTCAGCCTAGGTCTCCAAACAAAGCTTTCCTCTGATAAAACTGCAGGATTCCACACTCTGAATGAAAAGTGAACTTTTACATATCATAAGTTAAATAATCATAAATAATCATTTGGTTGAATGAACCAGATGTTATATGAATAATAATATTAATGTTTGAATAATCTGTGCTGTTATGGAAAAATGTATGTTTATTCTTGATCATGGACTCAATCAACTGGATGTAATATGTACTGCTCTATCCCTCTCTGCATGCACACACACACACACACACACGCACACACACACACACATACACACACACATTCTTGTCCCGCACACACACACACACACACACACACACACACACACACACACACACACACACACACACACACACACACACACACACTTGTATTCATACACACACTGACTCCCTCTCGCACACTAGGGGGTGTGCGAAGTAGCTGGTATTTGTATCTGTGTTTGTATTTGTTGAGAGGGGGGGGGGGGGTATTTGTATTTGTATTCGAGTAAATTGCAAGATTGGCATAAAAATACTGTTGTTTTTGCTAAACACTTCTAATCAATGTTATAATAAGTATTCTTTAATTATATCAATTATATTTATTATGGATATTCAATATAGTTCATGTTTTTCCATAAATCCAGCAAAGAATATGTAACAAGGAAAGTCATTGAAATGAAAATAATAATAATAACAGCTATTACCTCATTCATGGTTAAACCAACGACTAATAAAATACCACTGTGACCATTATGAACCCCACCAGCACCCGTCATTGTTGCAGGATGCTAAACGGACAGAATTAAAAACAAGTATTACTTCAAGAACTGTTCTTCTAGAACTTCTTTCTAATGCACAGAATTCCAAGAACTAAACTTTAATAACCCCTGACTGGGAGACCTGGCAGAACAAAAGTTGTATTGTATTTAATATTGTTGTAAACTAAAAGACAGTCTTGCTATTGTCAACTGTCTGCCAAAAAACAAACACAATTTATTTTTTATTTATTTTTTATATATTTTTTTATTTTATTTTGTGGTTTTACATTTTTTTTGTGTTTTAACATTTTTATATGTTTTAAAATATTTAAAAAAAAAGTTTCCTGTTATATTTTTTTATGTTAACCACAACTTAACCATATTTCACTGGAAGAAGATATCTTCTGCCAACATCCTCAGTTAAATTTCTCCATGTTGTATTTTGTGAACACAAGCTCCTCCACATGTGAGGGGAGCAGTGTGGAGCGATGTGGGGACACAATATCTCCTGCAGTGCTAAAGATCCTCTCAGAGGAGACACTTGTAGGGGGGCAGGTGAGATATTTCATTGCCACATGAGCTAGGGCTGGCTGTGGCTGCATCTGTTTTGGTCACTGCAGGATCTGAGGTCAATGATTCAGTGCTGTCCTCAGCTAAGTAGCTCTCAACCATCTTGAGGGAGGTCATTGCACCATATAAGGCAGATTTGGCTTTTGGTTTTGCTCCCCAAAAGAGGCTTTTTTCCCACTGGTCTCACTCTCAACTGAGGATGAAATGACAGCTTCAGGTACCCCAGAAACATCATCCACTTGGAGTTCTGCATCTACCTCTGCAGCCACATCTGCCTTGAGCCTGTCAAACTCTGGTGTACTAAGTAGAGACATGGGCAAGCTCTTAAATCGGGGATCCAGTAGGGTGGCTTTAAAGTAATGACCTGAGGAGTCATCAAAGACAGCCTGGAAGCGCTGAGCCAACTGAGACTGCAATGTGGTCACCATTTTAAGTGCCTCTGGAAGAGCCTGTACATCCCCATCCACCTTTAAGTTTGCTAATGCAGTCTTGAGAGCTTGCACACAAGGGATAACAGAAGACAGAGAAGCCACATCCTCCCACACAGTGTGTGTTGCCTCCTCAAATGGTTGTAGTACTTTCACAATGACCTGCACTAGTTCCCATTGATGGTGTGACATTACACCTCCCAGATCCATCTCTGCACTCATTGTAGTCAGTGGTCGTCTCTGCTCCAACAGCCGCTGGAGCATGTGGAATGAGGAATTCCACCTGGTTGACACATCATGCACCAAAGTGTTCTTGGGAAGGCCAAGCTCTCCCTGGATTTTGTGAAGCTTGTTCACAGCTTTGTTTGACCTGTGTACAAACCCGGTGATCTTACAAGCAATCAGTATCACACTGGTCACTCCCCGGCACTCTTTTAGAGCAGCTGTTATCACTAGGTGAAAGATGTGAGCCATACACCTAATGTGCACATAGCTACCATCAGCCATTGCCTTAACCATGTTAGTGGCATTATCTGTGACAAAATACTCGACAGAAAAGTTCATTCCAACATCATCTTGCCATTGTTTCACAATGGCCTGGAGGTGATGTAGAATGCTGGCTGCTGCGTGATCTTCATTAAGAACCTCCATCTTGAGAAAAGCTGTCACATGTTTGTGTTCATTTATTTCTTGTGGACTCTGTTTACATTCTATCCAGTGGCCAGTGAGAGAAAGATATGCATTTGTGGAAAATGTGCTCGTCCAGATGTCAGATGTGCAGTGCACAAATTTCCCTTCAATTTTTGAGAGAGCTCCTTTTACTCTTGTTTTCGCATCTTGGTAAAGTTGTGGAATGACTCTGCGAGAGAAATGCCAACGAGATGGTAGTTGGTATCGAGGTGCAACCACATTGAGAAGCTTGCGAAAACCTTTATTCTCCACTACTAGGTAGGGCATCAGGTCAAGACAAATCCTTTCTCCCACTGTGTTTGTTATTTGCTTTGCAGTGGGGTGGTTGGGTGGATAAGCCTGTTTTGCATTAAATGCAGCTATTATAGGTGATTGAAACTGACTTGCAGGGGCAGAGCATGGCTGTTTTGATGATTTGATGCTTGTG
>SSNQ01034628.1:990608-1004703 GCA_006942095.1 Nothobranchius kuhntae
TTGGCAGACCAGGAGAGGATGCTTTAAGCTCATGTGATTATGCATAGCAGATGTTGACAGATGTTTGATATCTCTGCCTCTGCTGATTTGACTTATGCACACATTACATATAACTTTGGTTTTATCTGCAGCACTGACTGTGAAATGCTAGTTGAATTTCGTTCATGGCTGCTAGCCAGTGGAGTTAAAGTCTCTTACAGTTTTCTAGCTTTACTAAAATATCTGTCTGTACTTATTTCATTGATAACAGTTTTTACTTTTTATTAGACTCCAAATGTAATAATTTGGCACGTTCCTAATTTGTAATTTGTAAGAATGTAACCGGCGATATTAGCATTAGCATCCCTATGGGTTTTTCAATGTATATTAGCATCGTGCTAACCACTCACTGCCAGCCAAATTGCAGCCTTTGCAGTTAAAACATCTCCTTTTGTCACATCGCAATTTAATTGCATATGCAATTAATCGTTCCGCCCTAATTTTTAATGCATTTTTCTGTAAACACAAAATGAATTGGTTTGCTGTTGTGTCTTCTTCTATTTTCCTTTTGCTATGAGAGCTGTGTAACGCCCACATTTCTAATAAATGTTTATTCTATTCTAGGTTCTTCTCAGCTTAGAGGAGTTAGTTCACATAGTCAGTTTTACAGTTTATTTAGCACAGAGCCATTGGAAATTAAAATATTTACAATTAATAAATAAATAAATTTAATACATTTTAAATGTAAAATACACATGTCCACAATGCCGGGATCACCCTGTTCGATTTTCGGTCATTGCACAGGACTGCTCACGTCACTGTTCATGTCACTGTTCACATTAGTGTTCATGTCATTGTTAATGTCACTGTTCAGGTCATTGTTCATGTCACTGTTCATGTCACTGAAAGAACTCCAGAAAGGTGACTTGCTGTACGGTGCCATATTTCTGTGAGGCAGCCTGCTCAACATGACACGCAACTTCATGGGTGCACCTTCCGTAAACATACATCACTAAACAGAACGCCAACCAAAACAAATCTGAAAAGTTAAAGTAAAGCACCGCTGTTAACATTTCTTTTTAGTCAGCTCAGCTTTAAAAAGAAGAATCGTTTTCACAACCGCTTTGGCCTCAGTCTCCAGCTGCAAGTCACGCTTTTTTCTTTCTTTCTTTTTTCCATCCTGCAGCTAAATCTTCCTACATAAAAACTCACTAAACTAGAGAGGAGTAGGCATCTGTGACTTTTCTAAAGTTTTTCCGTGAATTCTGTCTCACTCTTTACTCCGCAGCTCCGTGACAGCTCATCACACCTGCTGCTGGAGTGGAGCTTCCTCTGTCCCTCTGCACAAATACGCTGCTGCACCATCCTTATCAGTCGAGATTTCCTCTGTTTACTTCTGCTCAGAGAACCAACACTTCCCATAAGGAAGCACAGGGCTGGACGGTCAGGCTAGAGATTTCCACTAACAGCAAAGGGGTGTTTAAACCATGTTAATCAATTTAAAATTCAATTTACAATTTATTTATTTTTTTAATAATCCTAATTATCACTACTTTGTTTTGAAATGTCGATTGAGACCAGATGTGAAGTAACAATTCAGGAGCGACTAAGATGAAGGGGGCGTTCCCGTTTACAAGCTGTAAGGGTACATCATTTCCTGTGAAACCTTTGTAGCCGTGGTAACCAGAGCAGAAACAAACCAAAGACACTTCCAGCCGTCTTTCTCCTCTCAATCACAAATTTAGTTGCAGTTCTCCTGTGACTTTGTGCCGTTGCAGGTTTAGCAGCATGGAGTGTTTCCATCTGAAACGCTCCTGGTACGACGGTAACTTGCAGGTAAAAGGCATCGATTACGTTACATGCTGCGTTTGCAACTAGTGAAAAGACTGGGTCAGGAAAACGTGCTGCCTTCGTAGCAGTACTGAAGGCAAGGAGGGCATAACTGGGCTCAAACCGGCAACCCACTGGTTACAGGGCCACCTCCTAACCCCTGAGCTACCACCCCACTGACACACATTTGGACACAGCCCCCCACCCCAACCCACCTGACCTTAGAGTGGCCTTTTATTGTGGCCAGCATAAAACACACCTGTGCAACAACCATGACGTCTAATCACCAGTGAGTGGGATTAATCATCTCAGCCCAAGAGAGATGCTCACTAACCCAGATTTCGACAGATCGATGAACATTCTCAGAGAGAAAGAGCCAATGTGTAGCAATGGTGTTTAACACACTTTTACCATCGTGATGAAAAGGTGCTTGTCTTATCAAAAGTTATGTATTCTAATATAAATGATCAAACAGAATGCATAACTTTCAGTCACATTCTGAGTTTAATAACTATTGGAAAGAGGTTAAAGAGCTTTGAGAACGGAGACAGCTGTCAGGACCTTCAGGTAAACATCTGCTGGGATCATCCAGGTTAATAACGAGCTCATCAGTTTACTAACCTAGTTATGAGAGGGTTAGTGTTCATGTTCTCAGCTGGAGAGACCGATGGATGTTCTGCTTTAGTGGTGTCCTCCTCCCTTGACATGGTCACGTTTTTTTTATTTATGTTATCACTGATTTTCCACCACACAGCACGCGTCTGGGTTTCATGACCAAACGTGTTTCATTACAATGAGCTGAGAAAGGGATTTACCCCTTAAAGACGTCTGCTTACTCAGTCATTAATTAAAGGGGCATTATGGAAGTTTGACAGCCAAAACATGTATAGAAATAATACATTTCTTCGTCATACATTCTCCTGCAATGCCCTGGTGCCCTGGTGGAGCCCTGGCATTTTTACTGTGATTGCCTGTTTTTCTGTAAAATCACAGACAAAGAGAGCTGCTCGGGTCGAGCAGGCTGCTTCATGCACGTTCACACGACATCGCCCGTAGCATTTGCTATCCGTAGCTTTAGCAGCAGAGAGAGAGAAGTAGTGCCATTTCAGCGACTTTGTCGCTGTTCCTAACGCCTAGTGATGAACCTAGCTACATTTCTGAGGACCCTTAGCTACTTTCTTCTAGATATTTCCTGCAAATTAGCAACAAAATAGCCATTTTCGTTCCGAACCGTTGTTTGAACATTATTTCAGCTGTCATCAACGATATAAAAGTTACAGATACAAAAGATGTAGCTGGTGCTTTAGCTCACCTGGTAAGACGTCGGACTCTCGTGCAGAAGACCCTGGGTCGATTCTGGATGTGAGCTCAGTTCATTTAGAGTTTCTTTTTTACATTAATGGTATTTTTTTTACAGTAAGATGCCCAAATTTTTATTTGAGACTCGCTGAACGGCATTGAATTCAGATAAAAAAGATGTGGGTTCAACTTTCATTTTGGAACAGTTTTTCAAGCAAGGGAAGGGAATGATCTGAGCATGCAGGAGGACTGACCCATCATAAACCTTTGTCGGCTGTGCTGAAGAGAAAGGTACAGAACCAAATTATTTAATTAGCTGCGTGTTCTCCTGTCCTCTGTCCTCCGGGCCACACACACACACACACACACACACACACACACACACACACACACACACACACACCACACACACACACACACGGGACTGTCTCAGCTGTTATTTTCGTTAAGGAGTGTGCACGTACAGCATGCGCGCCTCGTGCACGAGCCTACTATTGAAGCTGCCGTTACGCTTTTGGCCTGAGGGGGCAATCACGAGCATAAAAATTCAAAACTCCGTAAAGTCCCTTTAAATGTGTCACCCCAGAAGATCTGTCTGATACTGATGACCTGGGATATGAAGGTGTTACAAGAAGACCAAAAGCAGGAGAAACGGGTGAGCTGGGACAGGTTTCCTCAGCTTTAATCTGGATTTTGGGCTCTGCTATATCTGTATGAACGGCTGATTGGGTTCTAACATGTGTCTAAGTCTCTGGTTGTGTGTCTTTTGTTGTGTCATCTGTGGACATAATGATGAACATTTACTATAACTCACTAAAATGATGGAAAGCCTTCTGCGAAACACACCCAGGTAGACAGAAACACAATATCAGGAGGCAGATGGAGAAAATAATGAAAAATGAAACCTATACTCACCTGCAGATGTCTCAGAACAATGCTGACAAATGGGAGCAGCGGGCTGGCTTTGGTGTTTTCATCAGATCACGTCGTCTATCTCACAGCAGCACCTGTCTCACCCCCACCCCCATCACATTTCAGCTGCCTGCTGTCCTTGAGGCGAGTGGGCCGGAGCCAAATTATTTTCAGACTGGTTACTTCAAGGTGAAATACAAACCGAGGTCTCAATTATTTCACAGTGGCATATTCAGGACAGGAGCGGGAGAATCGGAAATAGGACAGCTCTGTCGAATGGTTAAGCCCCCCCCCCCACACACACACCTATTTAACTTTATAATAATTGTCCAGATCACCTTGGTAACACATCTGCCTACAAACCATACATCCCATAAGGAGAGTGGGAATGATCTGCTCTGGAGAGATTCTTCCAGCAGTCAGTTCACTTCAGCAGCCTGCCAAGAACAATGACAGACAGGCAGACAGACTTTTTATTCAAAGCTCATGACTCTTTCATGGGGTTGTTAAATAAGTCGCAAGTCTAGACTGAGTCACCTTCAGAGGTTGGGACTGTAACGTACGGTCCGGACCCAAATGGGTCTCAGGAGGCCGCCTTTGGGACAATGCCCCGGTTCGACACTGATGGCCACAATTTAAACCACGAGAGTAAAGAAGGAAAGCAGTCAGATATGAATAACAGAAACAGCTGAGGTTTGGAAGAGGTTTATGCAGAACCAGCTCCAGGGAGAACCACGCTACCCGTGAACCCAGAGGCATCACAGATTACACATATGAAGTTAACATGAACATTCTCTGAATGATGTTGCATGTAGAACCAGATGATAATCTTCACCAGGATTGTCACTGACATCGATCCGACACAGTTAGGGCTAGGTATCTGTCAATCTGGTATCATCACAGCTGATTTTTTACCTTCATAAAAACTACAAACACTAGCAACATGATTTAAAGTGTCTGCCGCGGACCATGGTTTACACAGATTACAGTCAGCCCTCCTGCTAACAGCCTCGCTAGTAAACGGTGTTGTGGAGTAACGGAATACGTTTACCGCCATCATGTGTATCCATCCATCCATCCGCTTCCGCTTATCTGGAGTTTGGTCGCAGCCCAGAGAGGCCCAGACTTTCCTCTCCCCAGCCACTTGGGCCAGCTCTTCCAGGGGAATCCCAAGGCGTTCCCTGGCCAGGTGAGAGACAAAGTCCCTCCAACGTGTCCTGGGTCTACCTTTAGGTCTCCTCCCAGTTGGGCATGCCCGGAAAACCTCACCAGGGAGGCGTCCAGGAGGCATCCTAACTAGATGCCCGAGCCACCTCAACTGGCCCCTCTTGCTGTCATGTGGTATACTAATTATGAGTAAGTGTTTGTAGTGATGAGGACTCCGACTCGGCTTCTCTGGCTCTAAGAGCCGTTTAGTTCATGAATTTCATAACTAATGGGCTCGACACACGGGAGGCGACATCGCCTCTCCTCCATTCATTTTCAATGAGACATGCGCGACAAAGCAATAATCGCGGATCTCCCTCCTACTAAGCGAAACGCGAAAAACGTGCATGTGAAAATTTGCACTCGTGCACGGACGACCCAGCGACGCAATCCCAGAAAGTTGAAACATTTTCAGCTTTTCATCGCTGTCGCTCGGACGAGGACCAATCAACGGAGGTTTCATTCACTGACCAATGAGCGGACAGGATGCTCCGTACACCTCCGAGCAAACATGGAGGAGAAGTTGATTATTATTATGTTTTATATGTCAGAAGTAAGATTTCACATAACTCTAGCAGCACCTTGTGAAACATCATATCTACCGCTTTTCTAGCTCTGAACTGCTTAAATAACCTTAATTCCCTCCAACCTGACACAGCCAAACAAAATAACGGAAGTTTCAATTTCGCCATGGAACAGAATGCGTAGACGGCTTTGCCGCTGGCCGCTGCTGCGGGTCACCTCCCGTGTGTCAGGGCATAAAAGCGACAGCGACGAATTTTGCTGATCGGGGTCGTTTGTCACCTCCCGTGTGTCGAGCCCATAACTGTTTTTAACACAGGAAAGGTTTTGTTTCCTTGCTGCCGATTTCGATCACTCCTGCGATCTTCATCAGTTAGCTGCTAATGACGTCACTTCCTTCTCCGTTTATCTGCGGGTAGCAGAGGACGGTGTCGCCCTTTGCTGCCCGCACTCTCCTCAGCGATGACTCAGTTCCACGCATGATCTAACGTGTAGACCCCATCGTCTCTGTTTGTGGTTCCATGTCCCCGTATTTCTACGGTTTCTTTAATTCATCTTTTATACTTTGGTTGTTCGGTGGTTGTGATCCTTGTGTTGTCCCAGTCCTGGTGTTCTCTTGTTACGGCTGATTTCTTTATTGTACTTTCTGCTTCGCATTTTGCTGCTCGTGTGTCTTCGGCTTGTTTCTTTCTCACGCTCCTCTTTATGCTCCGTTGTTTTTGTGTAGCGTTGGCGTCCGGTCGCTCCTACATATGACTCCACACTTATGTCCTGCTGGTATCTTGTCCTTTGGGTGTACTGCTCTGTTTCTAATTGTTGTGTGTGGTTTTGTTGTGTTTTTTCATTGTTGCTGCTATTTTCCTTTGTTTATTGCCCATGTCGGCTATCCACAGGTCTATAAAGTGCTTTGTATATGTTGGTCCTCTTGTTTACGGTTTCGTTCTTCTGTTATGATGTTTGTTCGGTGGTATAATCTTCTGATAACTGATACTTTATGTATGGTAGTGTGTTCTGACGTCCATAATAGATGTTGGTCTGTGTGTGTTTATATTCAGGGTTCCATCTTTCTGTCTGCTATTGTCATGCACTGCCTTCCATTTCTTCCTCATATGTAAATGTTATATTGTTTGTCCTTTCGGTATGATTAGTATGTCATCTATGTAAAATGGAAAACTTGTAAAGGGTGGCTGATAACGGGTTACCAAATGTGTCATTTGAAATGGGGGGGTGCCTGTGCGATGTTTGATTGTTTTCGCGCTGCTGCTATAACTGTAAAATCAGCGTCCGGTGTTCCAGCCGTGTTTTTGTGAGAAAAACATTCAGGCAGCTGACTTTGCTAAATCACTTAAAGGAAAACTAATAAATACACCTGAATTTTACATGCTTTGTTTTTCCAGTGCCTTGTGCTCTGCATCATGATTCGAGCGCTGAGTGTTAAAATGTTAATGCCTGTCTGAGAAATGTGTAGGAAGTGTGTAGTGAGGGGTTTACAGCCTAACACATTTATAATTATTGTAAAATCAAAGCTGGCTACTTGGAGGACATCGCCTTTTGTGGGTTATCTTTAGAACGTAATCCCAGCGATAAACGAGGGACCACTGTAACAAAAATGAATAAATAGTAATATTTAACTCTTCCCATTCAGTACAGCCCAGTGGACTTAAATGATGTTTTCTTTTTAAGGGAAATACAGTACCAAGATATTGCAAAGTAACAGAATGTGTTACAAAATACATTTTGAAGCTGATATTCAGTTTTCTGGTATTTTCTCCAACTCTGCATGGTGGCGCAGTGGTTAGCACTGTTGCCTCACAGCATGAAGGTTGCAGGTTCGAAACTCGGCTTGGCCTTTCTGCGTGGAGTTGCGTGTTCTCCCCATGCATGCGTGGGTTTCCTCCGGGTACTCCGGTTTCCGGCCCTATAGGTTATAAATTGTAAGTCGCTTTGGATAAAAGCGTCTGCTAAATAAATAAACATAAACATAAATGCAGTTGTGAACAACAGTTACTTCTAAAAGCTCTAAGAGCTTTTAAAGCTCCAGCGTCTGTTCTACATTTAACTAGGACTCATCTATTGGGTTATCTTGCAACCATCTCTGTATATATTGCAGCCTGTTGGCTAAGAAATAATAATAAAAGTTGGGTAGATCCAGTCCTCCTCTGTCTTTGGTCTTCTGAAGCGTTTTTAAGATAATTCGTGGAGGTTTATCCTGCCAAAGGAATTTAGTAATTGAGGAGTCCAGAGATTTAAACCAGTCAGCTGGTGGTTTGTTTGGGATCATCGAGAATAAGTAATTTATTCTGGGTATGACCATCATTTTAATTGTAGCAACTCTCCCCATGAGTGATATTGGTAAGGATTTCCATCTTGCAAGATCATTTTCCACTTTCTTTAAAAGTGGGATGTAGTTTAGTTTGGTTAGATCTGCTAACTTGGGAGAGATATTAATTCCCAGGTATGTGATATTCCCTGACTCCAATTGTGTATTAAGTAAATTGACAAAAGAGAACTTAATTGGTAGAACTGTGGATTTTAACCAGTTTATTGAGTAATCTGAAACTGTTAAAAAAGAGTTTATCAGTTCTATTGCTTGGGAGGGAGAGGATTGAAAGTTCTGGAGGAAGAGTAAAACATCATCTGCATAAAGACTGATCTTATGTTCTATGTTCTTACATTTAATGCCTTGAATACCTGTTGTTTGCCTAATTGCTGCCGCTAGTGGTTCGATAAAGATAGCAAACAGTGAGGGGGAGAGTGGGCATCCCTGCCTGGTCCCCCTCTGAAGACAGAAGCTAGCTGATATTTGGTCGTTCGTCCTGACACGTGCAGTTGGTGAACTGTATAATGTTTTTAGCCAGTTTATGAAGAAGTTCCCAAAACCAAATTTATGTAAAGTTCCAAATAAGAACTTCCAGTTAACTCTATCAAAAGCTTTTTCTGCATCTAGAGATAATATACTAGTTTCTAAGTTTCTGCTTCAAGAGAAATGTATTTAATTAAGTAATCTACGTGAGTTTGTGGATGACTGTCTATCCTTAATGAAACCAGTTTGGTCAGGGTTTATATTAAACTTTTATTGGTTATTCCTTGTTTGGTATCATTCTTTTCAACACAACCTCACCTATGTGAATTTTGTCATTTCTTTATTTTGTCATTCTATATTAGCACACTGAACCTGAAAGTAGACAACAAAATCTAAATTTGAGTAGAAAAAAATCTACATATTTTTTAGGTAAAAACCACAAACATTTGTAACGAACCATTTTAAACATTCAGAGTGAAACTATAGGGTGTGAGTAAAAAAAAAACAAAAAAAGGTCTAATGTCTGCCGTCTCTCCCAACATGCTCCAGCGCTCGTCCGCTAGCCATTGGCTAAATCTGTATTTTTTACTTTATTTCCAAAACACTCTATTAACAGTGATGTATTTCTCCAGAATATTTCAGGGGAACACAATTTCTCACAATACCTGACCTCCCGGCTGATGTCACCCGTCCTCCGTGTGTGAATCGTGACAGCTTCAAGATCTAACAGAACTAGCTTGCTTCCTTCAGAACTGGTAGGCTGATTAAACAGTCATAATTATAAATACTTTTTTAAAAAGGTCGGGTAGCTTGTTTTAAGCTTTGTGTGGGTTAGGCTACAGAGGTTGGAAATCCATTGTACAATCAAACTCACGAGTGAGCTACCGTAGCTGCAATACTGTCTCTGAACAGCATGGCGCTAAAGAGTCACAATTTTTCATCCTGATTTCAATGGATTTCACACACGGGGCCTTTAAATGTCTTTCTTTTTTAACTACGTGGATGGTCCTGCGCAGAAAAACATGGAGGACTGGCAAACACGCGTAGTACAGACATTTTCATGATTCAGCCCATAAAGATCACGTGATCAAAATACAAGAGACAAGCCGCAGAAAGGAGGAAGGGACAGTAATCTCTGCAAATTCTGACGTCCTCGTGTCTCATTTCCTTGCAGAATGTTTACGCTTCAAGCATAAACCGAGCTTCATGTGACCAGCGCTTCATCACGCACCAACGCGGGGATTGACTCCAGAGGGTTGTAGAAAATTAGGCAGGTGCATAAATGTGGGCACCACACAAATAAATTATCTCAATTTATAGTAGATCCCACTTTAGCAGAAATAACAGCCTCTAAATGTTTCCTATAGCTTCCAGTGAGAGTCTGGATTCTGGCTGAAGGTACTTTGGACCATTCTTTACAAAACATCTCTAGTTCATTCAGGTCTGATGCTTCTGAGCATGGACAGCTCGCTTTAACTCACACCACAGATTATCAATAACATTCAGGTCTGTGGACTGACATGGCCATTCCAGAATGTTCTACTTGTTCCTCTGTATGAATGCCTTAGTAGATGTTGAGCAATGTTTAGTTCGTTGTCTTTTTGAAAGATCCAGCCCCGGTACAGCGTCAGTTTTGTCACTGATTCCTGGACATTGGTCTCCAGAATCTGCTGATATTGATTGGAATCCATGCGTCCCTCAACTTTAACAAGATTCCCAGTCCCTGTACTGGCCACACAGCCCACATCACGATGGAACCGCCACCATGTTTTACTGTAGGTAGCAGGTGTTTTACTTGGAATGTTGTGTTCTGTTTCCTCCATGCATAACTCCTCTTGTTACGCCAAAATAACTCAGTTTTAGTTTCATCAGTCCACAGCACCTTGTCCAAATGTGCTTTAGCAAACCTCAAGTAGCTCGGTTTGTGCTGTGTGTGGAGAAAAGACTTCCTCTGCATCACACTCACATACAGCATCTCCTTGTGTAAAGTGCACCGAATAGTTGAACGATGCACAGGGACTCCATCTGTGGCAAGATGATGTTGTAGGTCTTTGGTGCTGGTCTGTGGGTGACTGACTGTTCTCACCATTCTTTGTTTCTGTTTATCTCAGATGTTTCTTGGTCTGTCATTCAAGCCTTAACGAACTGTGCCGGTGGTCTTCCATTTCATCAATAAGTTCCTAACTGTGGAAACAGACAGCTGAAATCTCTGAGCCAGCTTTCTGGATCCTTCCCCTAAACCATGAAGGTGAACAATCATAGTTTTCAGGTCATGTGAGAGTTGTTTTAGACCCTATGTTGCTAATCTTCAGAGAATATTCAAAAAGGAGGGAAACTAACAAGTGACTCTTTAAATACTCTTTCTCATAACTGGATTCACCTGTGTACGGAGGTCAAGGGTCATTGAGCTTACCAAACAAATCTTGAGATTCAGTAATTATTTCTGAAGGTTTTGGAACCACTGAAACAGGTTCAAGTTAGGTGCCCAAATGTATGCACTTGCCTAATTGTGTTTAAACAATTATTACACACTTTCTGTAAATCCTATAAACTTCATTTCACTTCTCAAACATGACATATTTAACTGAGTTTTTTTTTTATCGTAGCTACCAACAATGAAGGCTGCCCAAACTTTTGCATCGCTGAACCTATTTGAATTCAGATTTGTTCTGTGCGACGGTGGCACAGGAGTTAAGTGTTCGCCCCGTAATCGGAAGGTTGCAGGTTCGAGCCCCGCTCAGTCTGTCGCTGTCGTTGTGTCCTTGGGCAAGACACTTAACCCACGTTGCATGCTGGTGGTGGTCGGAGGGACCGGTGGCGCCAGTGCTCGGCAGCCTCGCCTCTGTCAGTGCGCCCCAGGGCAGCTGTGGCTACATTGTAGCTCATCCCCACCAGTGTTTGAATGTGTGTGTGAATGGGTGAATGATTGATTGTGTTGTAAAGCGCCTTGGGGGGTTCCAGGACTCTAGAAGGTGCTATATCAAATACAGGCCATTTACCATTTTACCAATTTTATGTGGGCGACAGTGGCCCACATAAAAAGTTAACTGGAGTTAAGTGCTCGCCCCGTAATCGAAAGGATGCAGGTTCAAGCCCCTCTCAGTCTGTGGGTGTCGTTGTGCCCTTGAGCAAGACTCTTAACCCCCCTTGCCTACTGGTGGTGGTCAGAGGGACTGGTGGTGCCTCTGTCAGTGTGTCCCACAGCAGCTGTGGCTACAATGTAACTCATCACCACCTCGGTGTGAATGTGTGTGAATGGATGAATGACTGATTTTGTTGTAAAGCGCCTTGGGGGGTTCCAGGACTCTAGAAGGTGCTATTTGAGTTAACATCAGCTGTGATTGGATCATCAACAGATGAGTGGAAAACACTATGTAGCGTGGTTAACTACATACTAGGATTTAACACTGTTTGCAATCAGTTTGGTTAGATCCTGAGAAAAGATCAAATAAGTTAACAAATTAAGCTTCTATCATATATAAATATCTACGATGTTATATATTCGATAGAAGTTCATATGCCAACGAGCTTGGTCTATTTTTAATCCAAAGATTAATTTTTAATTTAAGACAATTAAATTTAATAGCAAAAGTTTATTTATTGAATCAGAAGGTTAAAGGAATCTTTGCATATTCAACAACCAAATATACACCATCCCTGGTTTAATTTCAAAGAAGAGTCAAGTTTTTAAAAAGTTAAGAATTTATTACTAACACTTTTAGAAATGACAATTTAGAAATGACCATTTTTAACAGCTTTGATATTAAAACTTGTTTTAAAAAGCAAACCTGTGACTGAATGGAAGCTAAAATGACAATGCAAGGGTTTGGATGCGTGAATGAATATCAGAAGGTTTCTTTCAGTGAGAGAAGCGTTCTGGGTGAAAAGTTGGTTTTGCAGCTAACTGAGTCGTTTCTTAGAGAGAACAGCATCAGACGCCATCTGTCAAAAGTGTCTACCTCACCCAGATCAGGAGACCCTTTTCTGGATCTGAGATGTCAGGTGGAGATGATGTCCTCCGGGCACGAGGTTGGTAGAAGGACCTTAGTGCGACCAAATCGGTCCTGAGATGTCTCCGTGGGTCACACGACTGATGAAACTATTTGTGTCTCAAAATCAATAACTCTGAAGGAGTTTTGCATCAGCTGGTTACAGTTGCCTTTATTTGAAGCAAGTCTATCGGCATGACAGAAAGCTTAGTAGAGACTTGGGCAGCCGGCCCTCGTCTCCTGGTCTGGTTCAAGAACTGACCTTACAGCTGCGGAGATTTAGTTTTAACAAAACCTCAGAACACGCCCACTCAGCGTCAGAAAGCTCGTTGTCATGAGTAAAGACATGTGAGATGGTTTAAACTTTACCCTGGATTCACCCTCTGCATGAGATGGTTAAACGTACAAACCTTCTGGTTTACTGAACACACATTACTTGATTATTATTGTAACCCAAAGCATAATAAGTCATTTCAGTAATTAAAATACATTTATACTGAAACAAGATGATTATTTATGATGATTGTAACAACAGTAATAAAGTCAAGAGTTTATTAAAATTATTATTTAAAATTATTATTGTCAAATCTTGAAGTGTCCTTCATCTTGGGACGGAACAGCAGCAGATAAAGATGGTTTCAGTAGGCATCACGGCTCCTGGCGGGTTAATCTGTGGGGCAAAGTTACAGAACGACCCAGCTTGACCCAGCTGGGAAAATGTGACCTTTGTCACAAATTAGAGGCCATTCATGACGCTACAACTACGAAGGATGTTGCTGTGTCTGAATCCTTCTGCAATGCAGCTAAATACTGATTTGTACTGCTGACATCATTTTAAAATAAGTACTATATCCACTGAGGATTTTAGTTTGGAATGCAAACTGTGATTTTAATTGTGACAATTTCAAAGGGCTTTCTGAGTAATCAGTGTAATTAAAGCCATCTGACAGGCACTCCGAGAACATCTGACATGTTTCAGTCTAGTAACCCTACTCCTCCCTGCTGCACGGAGCCGATCTAAAGCCACAAACCTTCTACGATAGGCTGCATAGGTAAATGGGATGTATCAGTTTCTTGATGCATAAACATTCACAGTCATTAGTGCTAGTAGGAATTTGCTGAGGAGGTTTCAGACAGCCTGGATTTTGATACGCTCAGCTTAGCAGGCAGGACAGCTGTCACGTAGAGGAGGTAAAGGACATAAAGGATTCTCTGTGACCTTCTGAACAAATTGAGGCTTTCAGAGTACGTCATAATTATTATGATGCGTTCTGGGGGAATCAATGTTTGCAGCTCTGTCCCATTTTGCCTTAATGATGCGTGAAAATGACTATCTGTAGCTTATGAAGTTTTACAATACCAGAGCAATAAAGTCTGAAGGGCTGCAACAGAGGAAGTTCAGCTCGATGGCTTTTATCCCTGAAAGGAGAATTCCTCCTGTCTCATGTGGGCTTTTGACATTAACACGATAGATCCTTCAATGCTTTGAATAATTTATTTTAGAGCTTGGGTTTATCCTTTACACCTACTATATGACACTTTAGCTGTCTACTCT
>SSNQ01034628.1:1004900-1022400 GCA_006942095.1 Nothobranchius kuhntae
CATCTGACATGTTTCAGTCTAGTAACCCTACTCCTCCCTGCTGCACGGAGCCGATCTAAAGCCACAAACCTTCTACGATAGGCTGCATAGGTAAATGGGATGTATCAGTTTCTTGATGCATAAACATTCACAGTCATTAGTGCTAGTAGGAATTTGCTGAGGAGGTTTCAGACAGCCTGGATTTTGATACGCTCAGCTTAGCAGGCAGGACAGCTGTCACGTAGAGGAGGTAAAGGACATAAAGGATTCTCTGTGACCTTCTGAACAAATTGAGGCTTTCAGAGTACGTCATAATTATTATGATGCGTTCTGGGGGAATCAATGTTTGCAGCTCTGTCCCATTTTGCCTTAATGATGCGTGAAAATGACTATCTGTAGCTTATGAAGTTTTACAATACCAGAGCAATAAAGTCTGAAGGGCTGCAACAGAGGAAGTTCAGCTCGATGGCTTTTATCCCTGAAAGGAGAATTCCTCCTGTCTCATGTGGGCTTTTGACATTAACACGATAGATCCTTCAATGCTTTGAATAATTTATTTTAGAGCTTGGGTTTATCCTTTACACCTACTATATGACACTTTAGCTGTCTACTCTTCAAACAAATATACCTATTGATGTCATAAAGTCATGGGAGATGACAAATAATGTCAACAGACCATAATGTGGCTTTGAAGCTATTGAATACTTGTTTGTTATTTCGCTTCCCTTCATCAAAAGTGAAAACTGATTAATACTAGGGCCTGACCGATGTGCTTTTTTTGGCACCGATACCGATATAAAACTTTTAACAATGGCCGATATAATGGCCGTTACATCTCCCTCACAAAAAAATAAATAAAAATAAAAATGTTCTTGATTAAACCCTTCATCGTGCCTTTTTGATGCAAACTTATTTCTCTATTACACACCAAAGAACTGTCTCAATAACTCACTAGGGTTTCCAAGTAATGCAAATAAGATTTATTTAGCAGATCTCAAACAACAGAACACACAAACTCTGTCCCATCTAACATTCAAGTTTTGTGTTTTCTGACTCTGTGGAAGTTAACTTAACTTGGTGAACTTGTTCACCCTGGACAGGAAATAATAGCACAAACACAAATCACTGGATGGATCTTTAGTGAAGTAGGCCCACACCGTACTACGACCCTCTTTTTCCATCTGTAACAAAATAATCAGCATAAAAGTACAGTTATATATCTGTTGATACCAAGACAAAGTAAAATACATGAAATGTGGCATTTTTATACGTAAAGTTTCAAAATTATCATGTAAATAAATGATATCAGACATTGTTGCTCAAAACCAATGGCTTTGTTTTTGTTTGGTTCCCCAGCTGTTAAGGTTTTCTCATTTAGTATTCAAGTCTTTTTTTTTCCTTCCACTGAATTTTCTACTCGTTTGTTGTCAGGTTTTTTCTAGTTATTCTTCTTTCTGTTTTTAGGTTTCTTTCTTCTTCTTTTGAATTATTTATTTATAGTTCCTCCCATGTTCCCCTGCTGTACTCTGCTCCCACTCACAGCTCCTCCTCATAACTAGTCCTCTGTCATCTCTCACTCCTCAGTGCATACGGTTCAGTTTCAGTCATACTCTGCTGGTTTCAGCGTCCTAGCTACCTGATTTTATTTCTGTCACCTGATTTTTGGCATTAAAATACTTTTGAGTTTTACACTTTTGTGTTTGGATCCTTTCCAAAGCCGACAATATTAGGAAAATAAAAAGAAGATACGTTAAATGACTAGTATGTGGCAATGTATAAGCCTTATGTAAAATATAAGGCTGAAAACATACAATAGATTTATTCTGTTGTAGAGAGCAATGTTGTTTTCTCGTCGTAATACCGAGGAGGGACTCCCTGCCATCACAGAGCTTCATATCTTTGTTGCCAACCTACCCCGTCCCTGGCACCGACAACGGTTGTGGGAGTTTGAAGACTGCTGAAGAAGAGTGGAGGAAATTGTCTCAGAATATTCCAGAATGTCTACCAGAAAAAGGCCATCGTTACTTACTTACTGCCCTGCATGACTAAAGGGGAAGCAGCGTGAGCTCTGCATAGAGCGTAATGCTGCGGCATTTTTATTTTATTTTTTCAGGTTAATTTTTCAATACGAGGCCACGAGGCACACAATAAACTTAGGAAGCATGTTGAGGGGAAACATACTTTTGTCATTGCTTATTTTACCGTTCAACTTACCACTGACACAACAAATATGCTGAAGACTTACCTCCTACTTCCTCATCACCATCGTCTCTGCTTCGCTGAATTGCTTCTGCTGCTCCGCTGCATGTGTGCTGTGACGGTGGCTCCACCCCCCGAGGAGTGGAGCCACACAACATGAGTTCATAAAGCTGGTGCCATCTGCTGAATAGGTAGCGTAATATCGGCCATATCGGCCGTCTTTTTGGCCGATGGCCGATAGTGTTAATGACCCCAATATCGGCCAGCCGATATATCGGTCGGGTCCTAATTAATATTATAAAAAGCATTATAATAGAGGCTGGACTTCAAGTGAATACTGCTGAGGAGAGTTTACAGGAAACACAGGAGTTGTCAGTTTAGTCACTTATCTGCTGCTTCTTGGAGACATACAACGGTACAAGGGTGCACCATTATTCCCTCCTCAAATATGCAGTACTGCAATTAAACAGGTTTCTGTTTCAAGGACGTTCAGTCACTCTCAACACATTAAAATGTGAAGAATGTTTTATGTGTTTTGGTTCATTTTGCCCTGTGAGGAAACAGATCAGTCAGAAAAGCTGGAACCAGTGGGCTTTGACTCCAAATGATTAAGTAACAGAGTTCTGTGTGTTCTATGAAACGCAAATGGGCAACACTTGCATGGGGTCATTTGATGAAAACACCATTGAGCAGTCTGCAGATTTCACACAAAAACATACTTTTACATCTAAACCTGCTGCTACTACAGATCCTAACCATCCCTGGCTCACTGTGACCCAGATGTTGCTAAGAGCACCATCACACAGGCTGCACGCTCCACTACAATGTAGAAAATCAACCAAACCATGGACGGTCCCTGCAGGGTCTTTATGAGGGTTCCGTGGACAGCAGTGGGCTCCCTGTTACCAGTGGGTTAAGACTATGTTCAAGCACAAACTAAAGATTGATGCTGAGATGATAGTGGTGTTGTATCTCAGGTGGAGTGTTGGGAGGCTGTGTATGCATGACAGAATAGACATTATTGATCCCACCGTGGGAAACATACACTTAGAGAACAGGAAAAACTAATACTGAGGCAGTGGGCTATTATTGTAACCTTAAGCAAATAAAAACATGAATAAAATAGAAAATTGAGTTTTCAAGAAGAAAAGGACACAAATATATGAATGGGTATTGCACACGTACTGAATATTGCATTGATGTTACTGTGTACCAGGATAATGCCAGTAGCAGTTAAGTACACACTAGCATCAGCTCCCCCAAGCCCGGCTACGTTTGCTCCACCCTGTCTGAAGAATGCAGATGGGATTGAGCACATGGACGGTCTGTGATCTGTGATGTCATGAGCACATTCCCAAGCATGTGGGCGGGGCTAAAGAGAGAGAAGTCGGCGATGTTTCCATTACTAAACAAAAATTGCCTGATATGGCATTCTGCTTTGCTGTGTCTGGCAGCACTGTGTGTGTGTGTGTGTGTGTGTGTGTGTGTGTGTGTGTGTGTGTGTGTGTGTGTGTGTGTGTGTGTGTGTGTGTGTGTGTGTGTGTGTGTGTGTGTGTGTGCGTGACGGAGAAAAACAGCTTCAGTCAGAGGCTCCTTAACTCCACAGCATACTGAATGATTAGGAGTCAGGCATGCGGGAAGCCCCTGTGGGCTGATTCTATCCACCAATCGGAGGCTCCCTTCTAAAGGTATGCATGCTTTTGAGCCAGCCAATCAGTCAGCAGTGGGCGTCGGCCATGTTCCGCTGCAGAAGACGAGGGTTGAAAACCAGTCTTGTTGCTCGCAGGGAAATTCAAGACCCAAGTGGGAAAACTCCCAACCTGGTCCAGGCGGAGTGGAGCTGATGCCAGTGTGTAAGGGCCTATGCACTCTTGCTGCTGAGGGGATGAATGACCTATGATAGTGTTCTGTGTACATGTGGGATGTCTCAGTCTGCAATGAAGGAGAAGCCCATGTCCTCCACAATGGGTGGGAGGAGCTTTTTCAAGATGGAGGTCATCTTCACCACCATCCTCCTTTCACACATCTCCTCAGCTAAATTCAGTGGGCAGCCCAGAACCGAGTTTGCCTTCTTAACTAGCTCCTTTGGTCTGTTTCTGCCTCAGTCCGAGTAAATAACAGAGCCAACAACAGATTGATAAAAGGCTGATTGGCTCTAACTCTGAAGAACTTCAGCCTTCTCAGGAAGTGGAGTTGGCTTTGGTCCTTCTTCTACAAAACATCTGTGTTGTGGGACCCATAGACATTAATAGGTAGATGCCCCATTGGGCACTGGAGAGTGTAACAGCGTCACCACCGTATTGGTTGTGTTCCCCACTCTCCAAACCTAACTGGAGTCAAAGCATGGCGAGCAACTATGCCATTTTTTGTGCAGCCTACGGTAACCGGTGCATTATCGAAAACAGATCATGTGGGACTTTTCTGGGAACTTTCATGTTGGCAATTTCATTTTTTACGTGATTATATTTATATTTTAACTATCACGTCTTACCACTTGTCTGCCTTAATGAAAAAAACTGCTGCATGGTGGCGCAGTGGTTAGCACGGTTGCCTTGCAGCACGAAGGTTGCAGGTTCGAAACTCGGCTGCAGACTTTCTGCGTGGAGTTGCTTGTTCTCCCCATGCATGCGTGGGTTTCCTCCGGGTACTCCGGTTTCCCCCACAGATCACAACATGCCCTTTAGGGTATAAATTCTAAGACGCTTTAGATAAAAGCGTCTGCTAAATGAATAAAACATAAAACATAAAACAAAACATAATAAAATGTGTTTTAGTTGGGTAAACAGCTCCCTCAGTAGAAATAAATGCACTGGAGGCAAATGGAGACCACCACAGCAGCTCCAGTAGGCAGCACCAGTCCATGGGGAGTCTACGTATATGATGTCTGTGGTGGGATCAGTTCAGTTTACTGTTGAGGTAACATCCAGGTACTTAAAGGTATCCACCACCTCAATGTCTGCTCCCTGGATGTTTACTGGTGAGTGAGGAGGAGTGTTTCTCTGGAAGTCGATCGCCGTTTCCTTTGTCTTGCGGTGTTCAAGCGAAGTTGGTTACGCTCACACCAGTCCATGAAGCCCATGTTGACTGACCTGCACCCCGTACGGTCCCCTCTGAGTGTACCAGCGTGTGAATGTGTGGATGACTAGTTGTGCTGTGAAGCACCTTGGAGGGTTGTAGAACCCTAAGAAGGTGCTATACAAATACAGACCATTTACCATCGACACGCAAATGGCATCGGCTCCCGCTTCCTAAAGGCCCAGCCCTGCTCCCTTTCTTGGTTCAGGACCCTGGACAGGTCCCCAGTCAGGCCAGCTTTCCACCTCTGCCTTCCTTCAGCACCCCAGCTGCAAAGGTTTTTACTTTTTGGTAAATATAGTATTTAGAATAAGACAAGAATAGATGAGTTGTTTTCTAGTTATTTAGCTCCGGAGAATTTAAAGCGGACGTTTTTTTAGAAACTGGTCACTCTAAGTTTCACATGCAGGCTGAACATGAAAGAACCTTCTACCACTTTTTTCTGCATTAGACACGGATAGAAAATAGATGGTGAAACTCTAGGATTAGAAAAGCCTGACAGAACATTCATGGACTCACCCATCTTGACCCACGACGGGGAAGGCTGTTGTAACGTCTTGGAAACAGCAGAGAACGTCTCCCTAGTAGAAGCTAACCGTTAACATTAGCAACTCCACCACACAGCAGAACTCCTTCAGGCTTGCGTTATTTGTGGAGATAAAACATGAATGTTACAGAATGTCAGTGGTAAAGTCATGTTTATGAATATTAATGAGACTTACCTCTACTTCCTGAAGCAGGAGCACCACAGAGTTTTGACACTGATTCACACCATAGACCACAGCACATTTATTGAAATAAGAAGCCTAGGCATGCTTTCAGGCATGACTGTTCACAGCAGCCTTGTGCTTCATCAGTCATATAAAGTTCTAGTGTGGTGTGATCATCATGTGGTTGCACCATGACCGAGAAGTTATACCATTGCGATGCCTGACTCGCAACATGATCATGGATGTATGTGGTTGCCTTTTAAACGGGCCATCTGTCATCTTCACTGTAGTTTTTTTTTAAAGTCCGGTCCGTGCTTCAGTAAGATGCAGGTACTAACACTCTAACCTGCTGGTTAATCAGAATCATGCTCCATATTATTGATATTAAAGGTGTGGTTCGCTGAAAAAAACATTTTAATGATTATTTTTAACGGGTCACTCTGAGTGTTTCATGCAGACTGAACATGAGGATAGTCTCCTACACCTATCCCCTGCATTAGTGTCTGATAGAAACTCTGGGATTAGAAAATCCTGACAGATCTACGTCACACTGTCACTAACATTCATGGACTCACCCATCTGGACTCACGACGGGGAAGGCTGTTGTTGGTTTAAAGTCCAGAAAACAGCAGAGAACGTCTCCACTAGTAGAAGCTAACATGAGCATTAGCAACTCCACCACACAGCAGAACTCCTCCAGGCTTGTGTTATTTGTGGAGATAAAACATCAACGTTGCAGAGCAAGTAGAGTCAGTGGTAGAGTTGTGTTGCTGTTGGACATCTGGCCTCTGATTGGCTAAGTATC
Organism: Nothobranchius kuhntae; assembly: GCA_006942095.1. NCBI lineage: Eukaryota > Metazoa > Chordata > Actinopteri > Cyprinodontiformes > Nothobranchiidae > Nothobranchius > Nothobranchius kuhntae. The sequence continues at coordinate 1,011,669 of SSNQ01034628.1, forward strand.
AGAAAATACCATTTGCAGCTCAACTCTCATCTGACTCACTTTTAGCTCAGTTTTTAGTCCCGCCCAGTATGACATACAGTAACCACTGCAAATGTGTGGATAAAACGTGTGGTCCGCACCTTTAATAAATGCAAAAGGCCAGCGATGCTCTTCTGTCATTTAAATCATCTCAGTTTGGCTCATCATAAACTCTGATTAGCACCCCACAGTAACTGCTGCTTCCGTCCTCGCTGCGGTCAGACCTCCAGTGTGAGGGTCAGGGTACGAAGCACATTCGGGTGGTTCTGGTGAAGATACAAACACGTCTCAGCTGAGGGGAAGTGTCACGTATCGAGTCAACGAGCTCTGTCATGACCTAGAATCTGGAGCACAAATCTTAAATCAGAGGGGGGAAAAAGGATTTTTTCCATTAGGCATGCAGGGCGTCAAGAATAGCTTCTATCCATTCTGTCTGTCTGTTTCTAGATCAGAAGATAAGGGAACGTAGTTTGAGACCGCTCAAGGGGAAATGAAGACTCATCAAGAGTTCCCATAGAGTTCCAACCAAGTCAGCAGGATGTGGAATAAAAGAATCAGCTGAGCTCAGAGTATTTTTGTAACCGTTTCATAATCATTTTAAGGACAGTCAAATTAAACCCAGAACAAGTCTAGTTGAAACAAAGCAGTTCCTGTTTGCTAGTAACCACACACGTCTCCGTAAAAACACTGATTAGGGAGGGTAACCCGACGATATTCCCTATCCATATTCTAAAGCCTGTCATCCGTTTCTAATGGCGGCTAATTAATGTTAAGAGGCAAGGCAAGGGAACAAATGAACCGCAATTTTCTCTGTAAACAACTAATTAGAGCTAAAACCTACAACAGTAAAAACCTTGCAGTTTTGCATTTAATGAGGTGTTCAGTCATAGAAACAGGAAGTGTTTTATGTGGTCAGACATTAATCCTACCTGCTCCCTCAACTGGTCAGCGACACCGTCAGGTGACTCACACGGAGGCGTGTTGGTGGACGATCCCAACAGCACGCAGCTGAGGCTGTAGAAACCAAAGCGGATCTCTGCCATCGTAACGCAACACCTCTGTGGTGGTTCATGTGGTCACATGACACGGGTGACCAGGCAGAACATCGTCATAACCCAACAGGAAGTGTCTGGGCTGCTACTGTTCCCCACGTAATTATAGTACTGTCTGAAAGTAACTGAGTAGGATAACAGCGACAGAAACCTCTGCTGCTGGTCTGGAAATGAAAACGACTCAAACCCATTCTGTGACTGGTGCTTCTTTACCTAGCTGTTAGCTTTTCAATCTGATCAAAACTAACCTGTTTCATTAAATAATTTGTACTTGTTTCAACAGCAGCTTCATCTTAAATACTACGGTAATGAAGAAACCACTGCATGTTTAAAAAGATCCATAGATGGTTTAATACAACATACCATATTCTCAACAATTCAACATCAACAAAACTTTGTTTATTAAAAAAAATCTGCATATTACCTTTATTGCACAGGACAGTTTGAATGTTTTTTCCATAGATTTCTTTTTTGTGTGTTTTTTTGCAAAAAGTTGGCTTGGACTATACACGGTTAGGATAATCCAGGGTGGAAATTCAAATGTAGGAGGAACGGAAATGAAAAACAGCATCCTGGACCAGTCGGGACCAAAACAAGGCTGGATACAGTAGCCACTTGGAACACAGAGCATTCATAATCAGCCAGAGGGAGAACATCCAGTTTTTTTTTCCTTTATGCAAAACAGATTACACCAAAGCTGCTGCAGATTTCTCCATGGGTGAAACCATCTGCATCTGTCCACCCATCTGCATATTCTGTCCATCCTTCCAATCACAAACTGTAATGACATCCATCATAAATAGCTTCATACATGTTTGCAAGGCCCAGCTGTCCACAGCGGGGAGTTAAAAGGCCGAGACCTTCAGATGTTACCTGTAGGACCAACTGGGAGCGTCGATGTACAGAAACCCACCTTCCACAGCTTTAACGGGAACCAGGAGAGCAGAAATAAAGCATTATTTCGTTTTGCTCCAACAAAAAAATGAAAATGAAAGTCCAGAGAGGTAACCGAGAGTGACAACACATTTCGTAGCTTGAGGAGCACATCGTGTCTGAAAAGCATCAAATAACCAGATAATCACTTGCATCTGTTTTCAGCCAAATCCTAATAAGGTGAAGGTGGATTAGTGACTACAACCCAATAAACACACAACTAGTAACATCATAAAAAGCAGTTAATGACAGAAATCCTTTGAATTCAATGGAGCTAAAGGTTTTATTTATTTTAGTCGTGTAGCGATACACAAATGACTCCGTTAGACCAGAAACCCGAGTTTTTCCACCTCATTTATTTAAACAGACCGCATCCCAAAGGCAGAGACAGAGCATCAGAGCACACCTGCTGGGTGGGTGGGGGTGGGGTGGGGTGGGGGGGGGGGGGGGCTTTAGGGATCAGCACAACCAGGTAACTTTGTTGTAAGTGATGGAGTGTTTCAATGATCCGGTTTAGACCGTCCCACAGGTCGACCGTTAGGGCTTCATGACATCTCTTATTGTCCAGAGGAAGTACAGACCTAGAAACAGCAGACACCCAACACAGCAATGAGAGGAGAACATCCCACACGTTCCTACATAGAGCCTCTACCGTTGGTAACGCTGCTGATGCTACCCTCCCAGTGCACTCTCCTCACCGGTTTTAGGGCGTATTTTCGTTGTTCGACTGCAGACCGGAGCTTTCTGACACTTGAAGACTGCTGGATGCTGGGTTTGGTCATGAGAGTGCTCAGGAACCTGTCGCTGGGCCGGTCCCACTGGACAGCTGTAGACCTGCAAATCACCCTCACACTCACCATGTTTAGTCTCGACACTGAAAATGCAGCGTGTGGCTTTAAAGGGGATTGGAAAGTGCATGGATTTTTACCCATTTGACTTTCCATACTCCCATTTTCACCAAAGTCATGGTTGAGTGTAGAGGGCCATAGCTACATTCAAGCTGTTTCCAGATCAATGACAGCATTTGGGCTGAATGAGCAGCTTTGAATGAGTTTGAATGTATTTTGCACTGAAACAATGAACTGATAGTGCTGAACAGAAGACAGACTCAGTGTGTTTATATCTGGGTCAAACTTTAACCTGGGAGCCTTCATCCTAGTTTACATGTCTGTTTCCACCAAACTCTCACTGAAGGTCGTTCCACCCCACTACACTAGGTGGCGACATGCATCCTTTGGTGTTGGCATGCTTTCAGTTAGCCTTAGCGACACAAGTAGTAAAGAAACGCTGGCGGTAGTGAAGCAGTCGGAGTGAAACCGGATATGCACAATGGCTGACGGAATGGACACCAACAGCACCTGCAGCACAGCTGATTTGGTACGGACCGTCCTGTACCGACGGTGTTCCACATCTTACTTTGTGGTGGTGATGCTATCAGAAGGACGCTTCTGCAGTCGTGTCACTTCTGGAAGGGGAGTGCTTAACTGAGTGTTTACCTGTGGAGGAAGTCGGGTTCCTACTGTGTGTCTGGGTGCTTCAGCTGGATAAGGACACCTTCAGCCAGACTAACACTCACATGCTTTAAAAGAACGTCGGCCTATCTAAGGTTTGGTTCTGTGAAACACATGTAAACGCACCCCCGCAGCACTGGGACCACATGTATCGTTACACCCCTACTGGAGTTCAGCACTGGCATGATATTTATACCTCATTTGTTTCACTTTTTAGGTAATTAGCTGATGTCAAAGTAAAATGTATTCCAGAATTAAAAGTACAGTTTGATCGACGTCGTACACTTCTCATATTTTTGAAAAAATACCCTTGAATGTATTTTAGCTTAAGAAAAAGTAATCATTGGATGACTCACAGGTAAATGTACCTAAGGACAAATAATAACAAACATACCAGAACATCAAAGCTAACAGTGTACCTGTGATTGAAACCGTCTTAATGTGCTCGTCAACCCCTACAAATGACACAACTGCACATGAAATCCCCCCAAAAGAACAGAAAAGCACACTAAATAAAAAAATATAGACACATACAACAGCAATTATTCAAATATGATCTGCTCCTCATATTTTGGCTGTTTGTTTCTTTTTCTTCTTTTCTGATATATTTTCCCACTAAATATCCATAGGAATAGGATTTGTTCAAATTTTATAACAAATCAGACTTGATTTCTCCCACGTCGTTTTGTAGAAATGATGAGTCTCTGGGCGTGGTTTAGCTCCCTCCCTCTTTCAAAAGTCAGAAACTGGCCTTGTGTCAAGTCCACCAGTTAGGAAAGCAGAGACTGTGTTAGCACACCATAATCCACGGGTTTGGAGAAGAAAAGAAAAAGTTTTCTTTTCTCATTTGTCTAAAGTTTGGGTTGGAAACAAACTGGCACCACAGCCTTCTTAAATCATTTTCATGTTAAACTTGCGTGGCGCGTCAACCGCGGTGCTGCTCATGCCAGCGTCTGACTTGCGTGGAACGTACTCAATCTCAATGTTGTGCTTGGTGTTGCCTTTACCTCTGCTCCACAGGAACAGCAGCACCAGGCAAAATAAGACAACACCAAGAAAGGAGATGAAGCCCATTGTGGTCGCAATAATCAGAGTCTTGATGTCAAACGGAAAAGGGACGTTGGCTTTGGTACCATTAGCACCCGTCTCCGTAGGCTGGTTGGATATGAAAGCAAACGTCTTGTTGGGTTGATGTGGCCAGTCAGGCGAGTAGCTATGGATATGTAGGTGAGCAAGAGAGGTGTCGTTTCCACCTGCATTGCTGGCTATACACACATATGTGCCGTTATCTTGGATTTGAGCATAGCGTACCTCCAGGGTGCCATCTGGTAGCACAGAGAGCCTTCCAATTGTCTTGGTGGTGATAAACCTTTTCTGTGGAGAGAGCCACAGAATTACTGGAGCAGGATCCCCATCTGCTTGACAGGCAAAATGAACAATGGCTCCTTCATCAACAAATTTCTGCTGAGGACTGCGATCCCTAATCCTTGACTTGCGACACGTGAAGTAGTTTGGCTGCAGAACATCTGGGAAATCTTTGAACTCTTTGCCTTGAACAAACTCAGGAGAAGCACACGTGGGCTGCTGCTTGTTGAAGTTCAGTCGCCAGCGCCGTCGGAACACCCATAGGAGTCGGCAGTCACAGGCCAGGGGGTTATCGTACAAGGCCAGGGTTTCCAGGTTGCCAACTGAATGGAAAGCAGACTCCTCCAAAGTGCTGAGAGAGTTCCCGGAAACATTTAGAATTTTCAGGTAGTTCAAGCTGCGGAAAGAGTAGGGCTCAATCATAGCTAGTCTGCCCCCGACCAGGTGAAACTCCTGGAGACGAAGAAGGTCATGGAGCTTATTTCCCTCTATAGTAAGGATGGGATTATAAGAGAGATTAAGAAAGCGCAAGTAAACCAAGTGCCGCAGGGCTACATAAGGGATTGCGGTCAGGTTGGCATTGGCGATGGTGAGAGAAGTGAGATTTAATCCATACAAACAATTTGGGGTCATCGTATCCAAGTATGGCCAGTTGGCTATTTCCAGGACCTTCAGCCGATAGAGCCGTTTAAAGGAGTAATCCCGTATGACATTGATATTGAGATGGCGCAGCCTGAGAGTGATCAAACTGTGAAGGTGGCTAAAAGCCTCAGTTGGCACATAGGTCAGGTTACACTTCTCAAGACTTAGGTGCTCTAGGCTACTAAGACCATGAAAAGCCCGGTTGGAGATGAAAACCAGATCATTATCACCCACCTCCAGAGACCGGAGGCTGTACAGATCCTGGAACATGTAGTCCAACAGGATGACAATCTTGTTCTCACTGATGTCCAGCTCTGTGAGATTGCTCAGGCCTGTGAACACGCCCAGCTGAATCAGCTTAAGCTTGTTGCTATGCAACCCCAAAGTCCGTAAGAAATTAAGGTTGTTGAACGCTCCAGGTTCAATAGTGGAGATGGTATTTTCACTCAGCTCCAGGTGTTCAAGGTTAGTTAAGCTGGAAAACTCATCCTGGTTAATCGTTCTGATGCGGTTCTTGCTGAGGTCCAGCAGTCTGGTTTCTGCAGGAATGCCTTCGGGAAGGGACACGAGCCTTCTCCTGTGGCACATCACGGAGTGCTCTTTGCACTCACAGCGGGATGGGCAGAGTGTGGTGGAGCTAGACAGCACAGTCCCCAGCATCAGGATCAGGATGGGCTGCCAGCAAGCCACCAGGCAGCTGTGCCCAGTCACTCCCCTGGCCACCATCTTATCGGTTACCTGGGTAGAAACAGAGAGAGGACAAGCATTAGAAAATGATTTCCTTAGCTGGTGTTGGAGCATGTCCCGAACCAATCATCCGCCGCATGTACTTTGTTTATTCTAGAAAGCATGAGTGGGTGTTACGCTTGCTTTTGGAACGTTATTCTAACTCTTGTGTTTCTTTGAAGCTTCTGGTTAACGCAGCAAAGTGAACTCCATCCTCATAGCTCGATGCAGCGAACGGGGCCGAGAATATGACACCTGTTCCAATATTTATGAGCAGATGTAAGATGAATACAGGTCACTGTGAATAAGGTGTGTGTGCTTGCATAATTGAGAGTGCTGACAGGTTACAGTTTGCATCATATGCTTGTCCACACACCTTTTAAAACAGGAACTTATTCAAAGGCCTGATCATTCTGGTGCTCTACCAGCGTCCTGCTCTACACCCCCACTGTGTCTGTGGGCGGCTGAACATTATTTCCACAGACCACCTTGCTGAAACTCAATCAGTCAATGCCGCCGCTCTGATATAAAGTGACGGGGCTCAGTGTCAAGCTGAATTAATGGCATTTTCAGTAATCCACACCGTGCTGTGCCACAGACAGATAGGCTGAGCACATTCTCGTAGAACCACCAAGTCTCTGAGTTAAAACCCCCGGGTTATCAAAGATGGATGGTGGCATGAGTGATGGAGGTGCTGCGGCCAGTGTCCCGCTCAAGCATCTTCAAAGATAACAGACGATACACACCAGGGAGCTGGGTAGACCAATACACGGTGGAGAGAAATCTATTGGCTCAAACATGGCTGATGCTTAATTACGTGATGCTGACAACTAGTTAATGTCGTTGTATAAATGCTCTGTGCTGCTGCTGGTTATGGATTAGAGGATGTAGCTCAGTTTCATTTCCTTCTGTGTGAGGTCAAAGTTCACATTGGGGATTTGGTGATACCATCTGTAATCAAGAGGGTTTGTCTCAGATCAAAGACCTGCAGCAGTGCCTCATTCTGCCCAGAGCCATGTGTGTTCATTCTTATTCCTTAACTCCATCGACTGGGTCAGCGCTGTGTGTGTGTGTGTGTGTGTGTGTGTGTGTGAGTAGTGGAATAGTGATGTGTTATGGAATAAGGAATTAGAAGAATTAGCGTTATGGTTAAAGAACCTGCTGGGTTCTGTAGCTGATCCAACAGCAGAGATAACGAGTCTTCAGTTTGAAGTTTTCCTTTCCTACAGACAGACATGAATGGGTGAATGAGCACCTTCTTATCAGCAGATAGTTGAGGTCATGATGAGGTGAGGAGATTTGGAGCTTCTTAATTACAGTGAGGAAGAGTTACCACTGTCAGGTGACTGCATTTATCCAAGGATATTCCAGTATTTAATCCCGTTCTTTATGTTGTGATCCCAGGGCCCTCCTGCCATTAAGATGCCTGAATCACCCCCTCTGGGAGGTGTCCAGAAAGTCCTTGGGCCAAATGCCCCAACCACTTCAGATGGCTCCTCCCAATGAGGAGCAGCAGCTTCCTCCAAGTCCCTCCTGGATGTCCGATCTCCTCATCCAATAGGCTGAGTGAAGGAAAATTATTGTGGCTGCTTGTATTGAAAAGTGTGAACCAAATAAGGAACATGTAGAAGTACCCTGATCTGATTTATCTATATAAAAAGAAGTCAACGGATCGTCATCTTTCTGAATAATAGGCACTTGTTGATGTGAGTTTCATTTATCCAAGGTACTGGACTGGTCTGGATGGATGGATGGATGGATGGATGGATGGATGGATGGATGGATGGATGGATGGATGGATAAATGGACAGCTGCAGCTTTAGCAGGCTGTGGACTTGTAAGAGTTAGAATAGGACTCGTGATCGTGGCATAAGCAGCCGCCCCACTGGCGGTATTCGAGTCCTTACTTGTTACTACTGTAAATGGCGCGCTCCATCTCGTTCTTGCAGCTTAAAATAATCTATTACTCATTTGATCAGTTACATTTCTCAACTATGGTAAATCGTTGCTGTGCTGTGGGGTGACACCTGGTGATCGCCAGGAGGAATAAAGGTGGAAAACAGACTCCATTTCCACCGTTTTCCTGCCTGGAGGCACAGCCACGGAGACCAAGCACAACAAAGTGTCTGGAAGGCACTGAACATCTGCTTCTGGAGTAGTTACAGATGCACGTCATTTCTGTCCTTCAACCACGACATGCACACACAACACACACACACATATGCTACTCACACACACTGGTAAGCTAATGCGGGCGCGTTGACACACATCACAACTTCTCCTGGTGCGCCTCTTCTATAGGATGACCATTCTGATAGCTCTACTAGAAAAACCAGCAGCTGAAACCCTCTCATCCGGGCGTTTACGTCCGCTCACACCACAAACAAGAGAGCTGAAAACGTCCGTTATTCAGAGCCGTGGTCGCTGCTCCAGTCGTGGGTTGTTCATATGGATCCAAACCGTTTATGATGCTGATTTGGTCCAGTTCCCCAAGTCTTCATTTAACATATTGCTGTATGTTCTGCATCCTTTTTGGGATTTGAACATGCTATTTAACGTGTCGTACATCTCTGTGACATACTGTTCGTTCTCAGGTTTGTTTACACCGGTGACATGCCTGCACACGTCCCAGAGGGCTACTCGTCATCGAGCCCTGTTGCATAAGACCTCTAATGCCATCCTTGTTCGCTGTGTGTTAGTAATGTCGCTGAATATCCAATCCACCACACCAGTGTGTTTTCATAAAGTTCCATCAGTGTGAGGTAGTAGCAACCTGCTGTGCTGCCAACTACTGGAAAACACCAAAAGACCAAGAGAAATGGTCATGTCTACAGTTCCCGAGTCTCAAAAAGTCCAAATTCAAAGACTAACAGCAACAATCTTGTCATTGTCGTCTTCCTCCGCTTATCCGGGTCCGGGTCCGGGTCGCGGGGGCAGCATCCCAACTAGGGAGCTCCAGGCCGTCCTCTCCCCGGCCTTGTCCACCAGCTCCTCCGGCAGGACCCCAAGGCGTTCCCGGACCAGATTGGAGATGTAACCTCTCCAACGTGTCCTGGGTCAACCCAGGGGCCTCCTGCCGGCAGGACATGCCCGAAACACCTCCCCAGGGAGGCGTCCAGGAGGCATCCTGACCAGATGCCCAAACCACCACAACTGGCTCCTTTCGATCTGGAGGAGCAGCGGTTCTACTCCGAGTCCCTCCCGAATGTCCGAGCTTCTCACCCTATCTCTAAGGCTGAGCCCAGCCACCCTACGGAGGAAACTCATTTCGGCCGCTTGTATCCGCTGTAGTGTAATGGTTTATGCTCTTTTATGAAAGAGGAACCATCCTCTAGACCACCGTGATCTCGTTCTTTCGGTCATTACCCAAAGCTCATGACCATAGGTGAGGATTGGGACGTAGATTGACCGGTAAATCGAGAGTCTAGCTTTCTGGTTCAGCTCCCTCTTCACCACGACAGATCGGCTCAGCGTCCGCATCACTGCAGACGCTGAACCAATCCGCCTGTCGATCTCCCAATCCCTCCTACCCTCACTCATGAACAAGACCCCGAGATAATTAAACTCCTCCACTTGAGGTAGGACCTCTCTCCCAACCCGGAGTTGGCAAGCCACCCTTTTCCGGTCGAGAACCATGGTCTCAGATTTGGAGGTGCTGATCCTCATCCCAGCCGCTTCTCACTCAGCCGCGAACCTACCCAGCAAGAGCTGAAGGCTCAACCTTAAGCATCAAATGTGCTAATAGCCACAAAACGAAACCTTCTGCTTCTCCTTACCTCCTTCAGCTCACACGGTTAGTGCTGAACGGGATTTACTAACAAAAACTTTATTGCAATGTTTGAAAGAATGTGTGTGTGTGTGTGTGTGTGTGTGTGTGTGTGTGTGTGTGTGTGTGTGTGTGTGTGTGTGTGTGTGTGTGTGTGTGTGTGTGTGTGTGTGTGTGTGTGCATCATTAAAGTCATCCTGCGTGGTCACAGAGAGCAACATCAGCACATCCGACTGGTTTCCAACACTGGTCAGTTGGACGGGACGTCATTTCCTGAACAGAGGTCCAACTATGTATGGAGGTCATGAGAAGAAGAGTGCTTCTGAAAATAAAGAATATGTGGAAGACATAGAAAAGTAGCGCTCAATCCATGAAGCCAATGAGATGGGATTAATGACTTGATGTCAGCATCTGCTGGATGTTTGAGGGTTCTGCGTCCCACTGCAGCTACCCAGCAGCACCATCACAAGCTGGTGGAACACCGGTCCTAATCACCTAGACCAGTTCTAGGTTTTTATCGATGAATTCCACTCATGCATGAAACTTGTTTCATAATAAAGGTTGACTTGACGAAGGACGAAGAAGACAAACGAGCTGCAGTGGCTCAGGAGAGGGGCAGCTGGGTTGGTGTCCGTGCTGCTAGTCTCAGTGCATGCTGGGATTTGTAGTTTCAGTGTGTTTTTCTGAATAATATTCACATGTAGAAAGGCTAAATTGGA
>SSNQ01034628.1:1032400-1049220 GCA_006942095.1 Nothobranchius kuhntae
ATGCACGCCTCGTGCACGAGCCTACTATTGAAGCTGCCGTTACGCTTTTGGCCGGAGGGGGCAATCGCGAGCATAAAAATTCAAAACTCCGTAAAGTCCCTTTAATCCTGCTGCTCATAAAAGTCCTAAAACAGACATGTTTGTAAAAGTCTGAACATAAATGTTGATAAGTGAAAGACTAAACTCTGTAGCAGGATGAGGTACCCTACCACGAGCTCCGCCACAACTCTAAAACTGACTTTGGGGTAGGGCTGAACGATTAACTGCATATGCAGTTAAATTGTGATGCGACAAGAGATTTTCTAACTGCAAAGGCTGCGATTGGACTAGCACAATGCTAATATACATGGAAGAACCCATAGGGATGCTAATGCTAATATTGCCGATTACATTCTTACAATTTATGAATTAGCAACGTGCCAAATGATTACATTTGGAGTCTAATAAAAAGTAAAAACTGCCATTAATCAAAAAAGTGCAGACAGATATTTTAGTAACGCTAGAAAACTGTAAGAGAGTTTAACTCCACAGAGTTTTGGCTAGCAGCTATGAATGTGACTGAACTACGGAAGCTCTGCATGGACAAGACGTCAAAGACTCTAAACACAAAAGACTTCAACAAACATGACACACATTTTCACAGGTGATGCTAATACCTATGCTCCTTCAAGGGATGTGCTCCTGGCTGCAGAGCATTGCACCTTCACATACTAAATGTTTTTACTTGTGAGTGTTTATGTAGACACATAAACTTGTTTATATTCAGTACAAGTTACATAGATTTATTTATTTATTTATTGTTGCTTCTGTTAGTTGAAAAATGACAAAAGCCCCTTGAGAAAATAATTATGATTTAAATCACAATATTGAAGAAAAAATCACTTAGATTTCTTTCCACAATCGTTCAGCCCTAACTTGGGGACCAAACAAAACGAGCACCCTGCTGCTTGTTGGACATGCCTGCGCTACAGGAACCAGCCACCAGGGGGCACATTCCTCCGTCTAATGAACTTCCTGTTTCATAATCAGAGCCGCTCTTTAGCTTGCTTCCGGTTTCACTAAATACAACCAGTGTGTGAAGCCGGACATCTCCGTGTCCTGACGCATGAAGGTCGTTCCTGTTCCTGTCTGGATCCGGAGCTCTGTGCATGTCTTAATTATCTGAAGAATCATTATCCTAATAATTTATGACGTAAAGCTGAAACAGAGATGCAAGAATTAAAAAGGAAAGTCTGTTAACAGGATTTGTTCATCTGAAGCCGATCAAAGGCCAGAGCTGCTTCCTCTGCATGAGTCAGCTGAAGCTCCGAGACAGATATCGTATTTATGGACCACAACAGAGCAAGCAGAGGTTTGTCTTCTCTGCAGCAGTGAAGGGAAAGTCAAACTTGGCCATACCTCGCTGATGAGTTATCGTGCTTTCTGGGCTGCAGGTTTAATGACCGCTGATCCAGACTTTCATCTGCTGGCTTTCTGAGCTAATGAGACCCAGAACATTTGAAATTCATAAAGCGCCGCTCTCGCACTGGCAATCAGAGACACAGGATCTGTGTTCCCACTTAAACAAATTACCTGATTATTTATGCAAACAAAATGGCGTTAGTTGAGTCCAGCTAAGGCACTGGAGATGAATATTCCAGAGGCTGCAGCCTGCTAGGACGTGCTTCAAACCCAGCAAACGTCCAGTTTTCCTGCTCAGGAGGCTTTGTTCTTCACACAGACTGCTGCTTTCGCTGTTGCCAAACTTCCACAGTAGGCAGTAGGAAATCGTTGGAAAACAAACCATTGCAATTTGAGGAAAAAGCTTTGAGATTCTTGCCAAAAATGACAATAATTGATTTTTTTTCCCCCTAAAAATTCCTTTTTTTTCTGCCTCCACAGTCCCCGGCGAGTCAAGTGGGCCTGGCTGACCCCACAGTGGCTCCAGTGCAGAGATAGGGAGCTTAATCCATGTCCTCTGAGAGATCGCCCAGAAAGATGAAGCCTTAATTAGGCAGATAAACCCCTTCATAATGACACATGGACACAGGCAGGGAAATGAGGCCTTAGCAGAAACAAAAGAGGGGAAAAACCAACAAAGACTGCAGTGGGTGAAGGAGGGCAGTTCATTCCCACTCACCTTCCACTCATCTATCTGAGCAATCCACCTGCTCTAAATTCCCTCATAAGAAGCTTAGAGAAAAGCGCTGACCTTCATATAATCAAAGACTATGCACGGGAAAAAAACAACAGTTTTTAAGTACTTGAGAAACACAACTCATGGGAGACTCAAGCAATTAAAGACTAAATTACTTGATAAGTTGTCCTTGCTTCCTCCAATTCCCTGTTTTTGGGTTTCCACAGATGAAGAGGAGGTCGTGAAGAAACAAAAAGCAGAGTCCTGAATATTTGCTTCAGAAACTCTACGCTGCAGTAAAGAGGGACAGACACTCGCTTTCACACAGACGGTCTCCATATTTCAGCTGCTTTACGGGATCAATGACAAGGTCACCCTGTATAGCATTACCACATGGCTTAGAGGGATGGTTGGGCTTAACATGGGCTTGTGAAGAGAACTGGTCACTACTGTGCCTGTGGTTAGCAGAGCCCAGTTAACCAACCAAGACAACTTCAACCCAAACAAGATGTAGGGTTTTGCTTTTTGCCGTCAAACCACTCAACGCTCACGCATCAGCTACATAACATTCCTGTCAAAGCTCATCAGGATCAGCGGAGATGGAATCCACGCTCTGCTGTTCGCTCAGCTGTGTGGTCTGTGAGATGTAACTTTGTCCATCAATGCTTCAGCGGTGATCTGACTGAGCATGACCTGCATGGATACCGGATTCCCATACCTGATCCTAAAGCCCAACTTCTGCTTCCCTGTCTGCGTCGGGACGGATGCACGCAACACCATTATCCATCCATTTGAGGGCTCTCCAGCAGGCTAGCAAGGACGGACGGAGTCGAGCTCTCTTTTCTAAACATCCATCCGACAAGACGGAGAATGCAAGCCTGTGATTGGTCAGGACGCCGCTGTCGTCTAAAGCACCGCCTATTAGGGGTTGCATGACTTAATTTTTTTTAAAGTCGACTGTCAAGTAATGAAAATCGAGTCGACTTTGACTAGTCGTTGATGATGTCATACACTTGAAGCGGTGTGTGTGTGTGTGTGTGGGGGGGGGGTTGGTTCGCTGGAGGTTTTTTCTTTTTTTGAAAATTAAAATTTCGCCCACATTTTCAAAGTTAAACACTTTTTTTTAACAACGGTAGTTTCTGCTTCAGCCCTCTCCCCCCTCCCCCCGCGCAGTGGCCGCAAACTCACTGATGCGCCTGCAGCCTCTCAGAGTTGCTGCTGCTCTAAACATTAAAATAATTATTTCATTTTCGGTTCCTCACTTCTGATTACCTTCAATGGTGTCTGTTTGTTGCAACCAGCAGGTACAAAAACTAAATTGTTTTTATTTGACTATTTTTCTGTCCTGCCTGTTTATTATCTTCCTGCATCTCCTCTCAATCCTAAAGAGAAACTAGGCTACTACCTGGGTTCATATATCTTCACCTTATGAGTTACCTTTGAACTGCAGTTCTAAAAGATCTACCGACCACAAAAACAGTAGGGTGCACGCTGGTCGCACCGGTGAGGTGCGTCACCGGAGGACAAGGTGATGCGCCCCACTCCACAGCAGCGAAACGCATCAGGCACAAATAAAAGACAGAAAACATAAAAGGAAATGAGCCGACATGAATGATTGCATGTTTTTGAGGTGGCGACACCTAATTTGATAATGTTACTGTGGCCATGCTCAGGACGCAGATGTCTGGAGCGCGCCAACAATCAGAGCTTTGCATGCGCAAGCTGGTTAAGATTAGGATGGGGGTGAGGGGAATGTTAAATTGTAATAGGGTAAAGGTCAAAATTTGGTTAAATGCCCGTTTTACGACGGGTGTCAGTACCGACGCTCTGGCACAGCGCGTTGCTTCCTGACGCGCAGGGGCTCGTCACCTGCTGTCTTTTCCGAGGACTGCATCTTGTCATTATCACGTGACAGCGACTAGTCGCTGACAGGCATAAAAAGTCACTACATAGCAGTGAGGTCGACTAGTCGACTAGTCCATACAACCCCTACCGCCTATGCACTCTTTAAACATAAAGAGAGCCAAGGATAATAAACACACTATCTTGGAATGGATACATGACAGGATACCCCAGAACAGTCCTACGCCCTCTGTTGTCCTGGCGGGGAATTGCTTTGCAACACTCCCCAGGAGACAGAGAAGTCTGAGGACAAATTGTCTTTGTCCATCCATGCGTGTCTCTCCCTCGTGGAGCTGACGGAGAAGTATAAACTAGGCTTAACCCAGACTCTGTGTACGTCACACACAACAATACAACTCCCAATCAAAAGGGGGCGCCAACATGCACATGCCAAGATTAACAGGCAAACCAGAGGAAGAAAAACTGCAAGGGTGGGAGTAACAGGGCTTGTCGCCATGTCGGTAGCCGTGTTACTCAAGACAACTGCACACTTCGTGTTGCAGCTCCATTTAATCTATTATGCAACATACCGACATCTGGTTTGTAGTCATGCTAATTACAAACTTTTACAAGCTGATAAAACTCAAACGTGAAACACCCATAAGTACTCTACATTTAAATAGAAGTACGGCATCTGTACGATCCAGGGTCTAAGGCAAAGCGGGTTAGAAAATAATTTTTTAGCCTCGTTGACTTGCGTTCTTTTTACGTTCTTCCAGGGACCCATGAGCCAACCGGGAAGGGAGGAGACTTGAGCTTAGTGTATGCTTCTGTGTCTGTGCAGACACGTAACTCCATTATCCATCCTCGCAAGGGCTCTCCAGCTGGCTCGCAGGGAAAGACAGAGTCAAGCCCACTTTTCTAAACATCCATCAAACCAAAGAACACAATCTTGTAGTTTGTCAGGACGCCGCTGTCATCAACAGCGCACCCAATGCACCCTCAAAAACATAAGGAGATACGATATCTAGTGGCAGACTCAGAGCAGCTTGAAGAATACCTCACGGAAAAGTTCTAAACATAGGAATGTTTCATTCACACGTGACTAACGAGTAAAGAGTTCTCAGATCAATCCACCACAGCAGCTTCCTGATTTCTCACATGGCGAGAGCAATGAGAGCGTCACTGAAACCACAACTTAGAAATGCGAAAAGGCTGAATTATGTATTTGACATTTGCATATGTACAACAGGTTCAGGATCAGAGTGAGGAGGGATGACATCACAGAGGGAGTATCGGCCCAGCTCCAATCAGGAAAGTCTAAAAGGTTTTAGAGCAGAGAATATCTGACATCGACTCTTTCTGTGTCCTTAATAACTTTTGCCCACCTTTACACTTTTCAGCGCCCTGCTGAATCAGATCTAAGGGATTAAAGGGCACTACCCCTCCTCTCCTTTCCCTTTTCCATTCTCGAAGGTTCACAAACCACTTTGCACTTCTGTGGCAGAGCGTCACACTCCGGGATTCTGCAAGGTCAGATGGCATTTCATTTTCCTATCTTTGATGGCTGCCTGGCCCTTTCATCAGCCTCTCACATCGCACGCACACGCGCGCGCACACACACACACACACACACACACAAAGCTTGTGACGGCATGTCAGTGAAGTTGAATGACGCTGGCCCAGAGGTGAGGCACATAAATCAGCCTCAGCACAGATGTATAATTATGTCCAGTGTTTCTCCTTAGTAGGCTCAGGTGTGGCGCTGGAGTTCTCGCCGTGGAGCAGCGCCATGGCTGAGTCTATGAGATCGCCACACAGACGCATGCGCAGTATCATGCGGCCAGCCGCCAAAAGGGGAGTTTTGGTTTTTAAACAGGAACGCCTCCTCTCAAAACGGGAACGCCCCCTTCATCTTATTCGCTCCTGAAATGTTACTTCACCTCCGGTATTTCAAAATAAGATATTTTCTCCATTCATCTGTCTGTTCTCCATCTATTTTATACAGTTATGATCATCTGTGCTCACCCTGCCCTTTCAGTTTGTGTTGCTGGTTTGACGTGAGGCCGCTCCATGCTTTCTGAACCCGAACCTGCATTTAAGTCCCGCCTCCTGCTTTATCCATAGTTTATACAAATAAACTCGAAACAGAGACTGTCAATAAGGCGGGATGCAGACTTTTCTCCTCTACTTCTGACCGTCTCTCATGAAAAGCACACCGGAAGCATAGCAGCTAGACAGGAAGAAGCCAGTGGCTTTTCAAAATAAAGTAAAATTTAAACATTTCATGACATTTACATTCATTTCAAACTATGGTTAAGTATAGTTTGTACAAGTGCGCACATGTAGCTATAGGTGTGGCGACTTTTATTTTGCCATGGCGGTGCGACCGTCCACAAGCAACAACACCCCCTCCTCCCCCCGGACAACCCACGGCAGTGAAACAGACAGTGGCCAACACCCCCCACCCCCACCCCCCGCACACCACGGCTGCAAACATTTCTGATGTCTGTACAATATAATTATTTTATTTCGTAACGGTTATGTGCTTCTTCAGTTTGTGGATACCTACTAAATAAAACTAAAATATTTCAAAATAAATCAACATTTCACTGGCACAACCAATCATGTTGTTTCATATAACCTGATCTCCCAGTAGGAGCCTTCATGAGATGTGGAAGCAAGCAACAAACATTATTAACAGTTCTTTACACAAAACTAGTGATGGGACAAATGAAGCGGAGCTTCGAGGCTTGCTTCGTTTTGCAGAAAACCATGTGGCCGATCACAAACGAAGCCTCGGTTTGCAAGAGTCACATGACTGGTTCGTTTTCTGTGTCACTTTCAAAATAAAAGCTGCCAAACCTCAGTGATTTGTGAGTTGTTTTAGTTTGGTTCGTGTGTGTGTGGAGTTGTGACACAATTTCAGGATCACACTTGTCAGGTAGGGATGGGTAGCTTTAACATTGAAATCGATTCTGTACCAATTCCCTGTGCCTACGAATCGATACCGGAACCAATTTTTGATACTTTTGGGTGTTTGATAATTAAATAATTCTCTTTTTTAATTAAATATTTTTTTCTCACTGTATAACCATATTTGATAAATATAAAGATAAATAACATACAACTGTTTCTATTTGATCATTGTGGTGTTGTACAAAAATCTTCAATATGAAAACCTTTAACCATTGTTTCTAAATTACACAAAAACAAACCCAGCTCTATGTACTCCTAATCCTCTTCTAATCCCTCTGGAATATCTCTAATGAAGAGACCACGTATCATAAACTACAGGTGGAACTAAAACAAACTTTGATACCATTCAACAGTTTGTAGTCTAACATTGTGTTCAGCTCCATGTAGTTCTTTTCCTCTTCTTCCCCCTCTGGACCAACTGTGTAAAGCTAGCATTATCTTACACGGCTTAGCTGGAGCAGAGTAAGATGATGATAGCTTGTTTAAAACATTGTAAATATCAGCATCACCCAGTCATCCATTGCATTTATTGAGATAGATCCAAACTTTAGAGTCTTTATCTCTGCCTACTTGGAAGTCATATTCTGCGAGTGCCGAGTAGAAAGCAAATGCACCATTAGCTGCTAGCAACGGAAGCTCATATCTCAAGCTAACGTTATCTTAAACAGTTTGTTTACCTTATGGAGCAGAGTAAGATGATGACAGCTCACTTAGAATGTTGCCAATGTTGTCATCATCACGCATTTAGTAAAGTAGACCCAAACTTCAAAAGCACGTTTTTTCTACCATGCTACCTATCGTATCGCCCGCAGCGACTGACGACATAACGGTCTTGCAAATGTGCTAGTGGCTATCTTGGGAAATCAGGTACCGAACGTTAGTGTGTAAGTGGCAAAAAATACTGAAACAAGGCGCCGTTTCGTACCAAGTGAATTGGTCTTTGTTTGGTACCACGGAATTTGGTCAGTGCCAATACACTAGAACTCCCAAGGCAGTCATTTTGACTGTTTTCATATTTTCACTTGTAATAACTTTAGTTAGATGGATCTCATATAGTCCTGGCTTCCTGGATTTTCCTATTTTATGTGTCCTTTATTTTTGCTTTATAATTTCCATAAAATAATGTATCAAAAAATAAATATAGCTGTTTTTGACGTTGTCTCCGACAAGCCGTCTATCTGACGGCTCTATTGTTTACATGGTAACGTTTTCCCGTGGATAACGGACAGCATCGCCATTGCTAAGCAACCAACATTCCAGCTCTCGTGCTCCCTCTCCGTTCATACGGCTTGTGAAATAGTGGCTGACACAGCTTTAAGAAGAACATTCTCAGTAAAACAAGCATGAGAAATGAAGCTGCTTCAGGCGGGGAGGGGAAAGCTGATGAAAACTGGTCAGTAGGAAGCGGCAGAGACTGACAGCGACACGGAAGACGATCTGGGACCCCCCACCCACACCCACGGTCGGAGAAGATCCGTGTCGGTCACCCAGGGAACAATAGAGAGACTTCTTTTTAAGGTTTGGATTAAAATTATATTTTCTTACTATTTTACTAGGTTCACACACCCACAAAGTGTTAATTAATAACGCACTTGAACCATTTTGCTCCACAACGTCATCGTCAGCCTGCATTTAATGGTCAAAATGACAGCCGTTAAACTGACGGTTCCTGGGAGTTTGAGTGAAGTTAGAATTCTGGGAGTCCTAGTGTTGAAAGTACCGAATACGGTACCCATACCTACTGTCAGGAATTCCTATTAGGGCTTTTAATGGTTTTAAATACCATTAACTGCATTTACTCCTTACTCCTGCTGTCTTTCTGAATTATTATTCGCTGCATACTGATGGATATAATGTCATTCCGGGTTTTCAAACTTGAATTTTTGACTCCAGAAGAATTTTAGCAGATGTTTGTAATGGGTTGTAACACCAGTGTCACCACAGGTCCTTAAGGGTTAAGTTCATTCAGCTGAAGTGTTCAAGGCCTTGAGTCACGTAACGACACAGTAGAGAATGCTTCCGAGTGCTTCACGAGGCTTCAAAGGCACATCACTACACAAAATCACACTCAGCAGTTTTCAATTCAGTGTATTTATATAAAGCCAAAAACCAGAGTCGTCTCAAGGACCTTCACACAGTAAACGTTCCAATACAGGTCAGGTCATTAAGGCAATCAGTCAAAGGTTTCCTATACAAGGAACCCAGCAGGTTGCATCGAGTCACTGACTAGTGTCAGAGTCTTTACAGCAATCCTCATACTAAGCAAGCATGCAGTGACAGTGGAGAGGAAAACTCCCTTTTAACAGGAAGAAACCTCCAGAGAATCCTGGCTCAGTATAAGCAGCCATCCTCCACGACTCACTGGGGATGGAGAAGACAGAGCACACACACACACACACACACACACACACACACACACACACACACACACACACACACACACACACACACACACACACACACACACACACACACACACACACACAGGCACACACACACACACACACACACACACAACACACCACACACACACACACACACACACACACACACACACACACACACACACACACACACACACACACACACACACACACACACACACACACACACACACACACACACACACACACACACACACACACCACACACACAAACAGGCACACACACAAACAGGCACACACACATGCACACACGCACACACAAACACACACACACACACAAACAGGCACACACACACACACACACACACACACACACACACACACACGCACACACACACACACACACACACAAACAGGCACACACACACACACACACACACACACACAACACACACACGCGCGCGCGCACACACACACAGGAATATCTTCTACAGGAAAACCGAGTCCGCTCGTTTATGGTTATTATGTAAATATGCTAACAGATTTAAACCTGTTCTGATGCTGCTGCTCTATTTAAAGTCCAGCTACAGGCTTTTCGCTGCTTCTAGCAAACCAACATCTTTTTCTACATCCCAGTCTGGTTGATAACCTGAAATCTGACCCCTTGTTTCCTCTCGGCACATTCGCTCTCCTCCATCAACAGT
This sequence comes from Nothobranchius kuhntae, assembly GCA_006942095.1. Taxonomy (NCBI): domain Eukaryota; kingdom Metazoa; phylum Chordata; class Actinopteri; order Cyprinodontiformes; family Nothobranchiidae; genus Nothobranchius; species Nothobranchius kuhntae. The sequence continues at coordinate 1,042,426 of SSNQ01034628.1, forward strand.
ATTAGCAGCTCTTTGTTGCAGTGTGCCGTCAGTCCTTTCTGTCCGTCTCTGTCTCTTATTCTGCGTTGACAGCGAGTGGGTGAAACAGAAAGCCAGGGTGAGAGAGGGTGGAAGACGAGAAAACGGACCAGACAGATGGGAGGCAGGGAGCTTTTAGGGAAGGTAAAACCACAGAGAGATGGGGATGAACGGAGAGCACCAAGGAGATGGAGATGAAAAACAGCTTTCATGGAACTAAAAGCCTTGTTTTACCTCAAAGTGAGGCCCCTGTTTTCTGAACCACATAAAGAAAGGGAAGCAACTGTCAATGGAAAATAAAAAACTGTGCTGATCCAAGGAGGGGAGGGCATAATGGGCTTGAAGCACATTAAAATGTTTGAATTATCTAAGAACCCTTTAATCCAAGTGGCACGGTGAGTAGCCCCTCTATACTCTGGCAGCATTTGAGCAGCGGTGTCTGTGTTCTTAATGAATTCTAATGGGATTAGTGGCTTCTAATAGAACTTTACAAGTGCCGTGAAATAACAACAACTTAAAGTTCAGACACAGGCTCAAAACTAAATGAGCATCATTCATAAGCTGGCATGTGCGCTGTGATTACACTGGTGTGTTTTACCACCACTCCGCTGTCCGGCCAGCCACTGCAACAGCACCATGACTCTGTTTCCAGGTAGAGCCGGACTGACTCTACTAGACAGAGGGAAGAGATTCAAGAGCACTTGCACCGTACCTCAACTCTGAATTCTGGATCTCTACGGGTATTTTAACGTCCATTATATCAGCGAGGTGACGCTTGAACAAAAGTCTTGTTCCCACTTATGAAAAGCTCCATTCAGGTGTTTGTGTGAGCAGGGCTGCTGGTGTGTTTATGGAAAAGCATGGCTGAGTGAGCTTTCAAGCTGAACAGCGGTGCTTTAGTCATCATGCCGTACAGCCGCCACCACTCCCATTTCTCAGACTTTGTTAAATGGAACAAAAACACTGTCATACGGGACACGCCCCTAAAAGCTCTTCTCTGGACCACTCGTGTGCCTACGAGTACATTACAGAATGTGTTCTGACCCGCTGGAGAGTTCTTGGGTGACTTCCTGTAAAATCTTTTGGATTCAGCCACCAATTCAAGCTGCCAATCAAAACACGTTCAGCTGCAACATGATCTCCAGGCCTCTAGCAGCTTAGCTGAGTGACATTAACGTGATCGTTTGAACGTCTTCCTGGCAACACGGAGGCTGAGTGCACACTCCTCAGTCTTCATGCTGAGAATACAAATGTCCTCTAAGCACAACAACCTCACCAGATCCATCCATCAGAAAGATGCATCCTGTAAAGTTCAATACAGTTAACTATAACTACAACCCATTATTGCCAGGTTCTTTTGTTTACACATGAGAAAGATGTTTGTACTTTGACATGTTTGGAGTGTCAGTCAATCAGATTTTATTCATAAAGCGCTTTTCAAGCATAGTGCGACTCAAAGTGCTTTACAAAATTAAAATGACCTCAAATTCCCATAACAGTTTAAAAACATTAACAGACACACACACACACACAAACACACACACACTCATCAGTAAAAATGTGTATTCGGCTGAGTCCAGATGAGCCAAGGAAGGAAAGGCAAGGACATGCCATCAGAGGAGCCGTCTGCCCCGGCAGCATCAGGTCTTACACACTAAGTAGGGTGCTCAGAGGAGGGGGAGCATAGACCCCCACCTCCACTTAAACACTACCTGTAGAGCACCCAGGAAGCAACAGTCGACCATCGCCACCGGGGCAGAGGGCCCCTACAGAGGAAACACTGGATTAAAATGAGTAAAAATATGAAAATAAAAGAGCTAATAGAAATGACAAAATTAAGAAAATAAATGATAAATTAAATCATATGGACAGTAAAATAATATTATTATTAAAGGGACTTTCCGGACTTTTGAATTTTTATGCTCGCGATTGCCCCCTCAGGCCAAAAGCTTAACAGCAGCTTCAATAGTAGGCTCGTGCACGAGGCGCGCATGCTGTACGTCAGGGGTGTCAAACATGCGGCCCGGAAGCGGGTTAAATCCGGCCTGCGAGATGGTTGTGAAAACTTTATTTTCATACTTTACAATGTAGAGTGAAAATAAACGTATCTTTGTGAGCAGGTTTCCTCTGTAACGAGTATAAATAAAACAAAGCTGCGCTCAAGGCTCACACAAGAACTTGAATCACATCCTGAAGTTGGCCGCCACTCAGGATGTGATTTCTGATGTTGATGTGCTGGTGAAAGCTAAAAGATGTAAAGTAAAATGAGTCAAATATACTTTAAGTGCTGCATGAAACTGATCCAGCCATGTGATCTGTACGCTCTTTGAATCAATATGGAATTTTTTTTATTGATTGATTTTTTATTGTTTTCAAATTTTCAAGTACACTTCCGGTGTTGTACTATTTTGGATACACTGTCCTCAGGCTCCAGCCTTGTTTCATATTGATTGTATTAAAACAAAGAAAACAATCTGAAGTTTTTTTTTTTTTTTTATTTACCGGTCCGGCCCACTTGGGACTAGATTTCCCTCAATGTGGCCCCTGAGCTAAAATGAGTTTGACACCCCTGCTGTACGTGCACACTCCTTAACAAAAGCAACAGCTGAGACAGTCCCCCGTGTGTGTGTGTGTGTGTGTGTGTGTGTGTGTAGCCCGGAGGACAGAGGACAGAAGAACACGCAGCTAATTAATTAAATAATTTGGTTCTGTACCTTTCTCTTCAGCACAGCCGACAAAGGTTTAAGATGGGTCGGTCCTCCTGCATGCTCAGATCATTCCCTTCCCTTGCATGAAAAATTGTTCTAAAATGAAAGTTGAACCCACATTTTTTTTATCTGTGAATTCAATGCCATTTGGCGAGTCTCAAATAAACATGTGGGCATCTTACTGTAAAAAAATATATCATTAATGTAAAAAATAAACTCTAAATAAATTATGTTCACATCCAGAATCAAACCCAGGTCTTCTGCATGAGAGTCAGACATCTTACAACGTGAGCTACACTCTAGTAACATTCACAGTATCTGTAACATTTATATCGTTGATGACAACGTCAAACCAAAGAACGGTTCGGAGTGAAAATGGCTATTTTGTTGCTAATTTGCAGGAAATATCTAGAAGAAAGTAGCTAAGGGTCCTCAGAAATGTAGCTAGGTTCATCACTAGGCGTTAGGAACAGCGACAAAGTCGCTGAGTTGGCACTACCTCACTCTCTGTTGCTAAAGCTACTGATAGCAAATGCTACGGGCTATGCCTGAGCGTGAACGTGCATGAAGCAGCCTGCTCGACCTGAGCATCTCTCTTTTCCTGTGATTTTACAGAAAAACAGGCAATCACAGTAAAAATGCCAGGGCTCATTTTACAGGACCAGGGCTTTGCAGGAGAATGTATGAAGAAATTTATTATTTCTATACATGTTTTGGCTGTCAAACTTCCATAATGCCCCTTTAAATAATGAAACTTTGCTCAAATATAATCATATAAAACATGCAAAGCCAGTAATAATGATCATGTAAAACGAGAAACAAAACTATAGTAAATAATTAGATAAAAGTTAACCTAAATAGGCGGGTCTTGAGCCTGGACTTGAAGCAAGCATCTGTCTTTAACCTGGAGTTTATCCAGCACAGGTGTGTTCACACGCATCATCACAAAACCAAACTATTGCCTTACATAGACGTTGTTGTTGCTTTAAAGCATGCGCTAGTCTGGCTGAACCGTTCTAATCCAGATGAAGCACCCAGATAAAGCAGTAGCAACCTGACTTCCTCTGCATGTAAACGGGTCAGTCCAGCTGGTTCCAGAAGTGACCCTTCTGATAACATCGTCACCACAAAGTAGGGCGTGTAACACCATCAGTCCAGGACAGGCCGTAGCAAATCAGCTGCAGTGCTGGTGTCCATTCCTTCAGCCATTGTGCATATCCTGTTTACCATTTGTGTCGCTAAGGCTAACCAGAAGTATGTCGATACGAAAGAGCGCATGTCGCCACCTGGTGTAGCGGAGTGGAACGATTCTGGACTTACTCTGTTGATGGACTTCTCAAGCAACAGCTGAATGCCAGATGACCATGAACACTGTCAGTACTGTGAGTAGGGTCCTAACCCTACGCTACAGCGTCAGGAGGACAGTGAACTGGAGCTTCTTCTGACGTAGTTCAGGTCTACAGAGTACCACCTCAGTGCTATGCTCTGCACGCACCACCTACTGTAGTCCAAAGGGGCTACACACCTAACTAAAACCCAGGCTGGTAGATGGGTCCTGAAACACCCGTAGTGGTCTAGGCTCTGCCCCAAAAGGACGACATCTGTTTGAGCTACCTTGAGTCAAACACCCTCTCCGTGCTGCTACTGGTCCTGTGGTGCTGCTGGAGCAGCAGAAACCACCCACCAACCAGTTCACACGGGGCTTCTCACACGTCCCTGTTACAAGAACCACTCCATACTTTGGTTATCCATCAGAGTAAAGTCAGTTACAGAGTTTATTTTCTTTCTACACATTTTATGTCAACATTTCTTTTGAGCACCACGTTCTTAGCCTGGCAAGCCAGACTAAACAAAGTATTATTTAGTCTGGCAGCGCTCCACTGACGGCTCTCGGTGGTGGGGCGGGTTCTACCGTTCCTGCTACTGGACAGTGAACAACGTGACGTACTGCCCGCAATGGATGTCGGTAAACGAGGCGGTCCGCTGTTGAAGAAGGTGAAATAAATCCTTTTCTCTAAAACAAGGACTTAAATACATCTATCTGCTCCTGATTCTAATAAAACACAAGTCCTAATAGTCCAAATTCATGTAAAAGCTGTTTCAAACGAGCTGTCGCCATCTTGTTCCACTCTGTTGCATCATCCCACCCACCAGACGAATAGAGGGCCCTGATTGGCCCATAAAGCGAATAAAGCACTGTGATTGGTCCACCACTGTGGACCAATCACAGCTCTCTATGTGTCTGAAACCCCTCTAGAGATCTGTGATTGGCCAGCCAGGATGCTGCTACGGGCCGTGGAGGTCCCAGTGGAGCGTTGCTAGACCAAACTGTGGTCTAGTTCACTAGGCTAGCACATTCTGAGAAAAGCTTAGAGATGCAATCCAAGTTCATTTATAAAGCGCCAAATCACGACAAGAGTCGTCTCAAGGACCTTCACGCAGTAGATTCCAACACAGGTCAGGTCATTAAGCCAATCAGTAAAAAGTTTCCTATGTAAGGAACCCAGCAGGTTGCATCGAGTCACTGACTAGTGTCAGAGTCTTTACAGCAATACTCACTGCAGTTCTCCCCCTTCACAGCAGGGGGCAGTATTTAGAAAATAACACACATCTGGTAAGGCACTGCAGAAAGTATTATTATTATTATTATGGTAAAGGAGCTGCTGAGCCTCCCAAGCAGGGTTACTGCAGCTCGATCGTCTTGTGTTCTGTTGGCAGCCTCCCTCCTGCTCTACAGAAGGACATACGCGAGGTACGAGATACACATCTAGACGACCTCACAGGCAGTTTGCTTGTTCCTGAACTTGTTTTCTCTGTTTTGCTGCTTTTGACACGATTCCCCCTGAAGAAGGAGTCCCGTATATTAAAAGTAAAGCACGTGTTTTCACACAGAGACCCGTCTGCAGCACTTCCTGGATTAGAGTCTACTTCACTTACGCTAACGTGTCTGATATGAAAAGATTAAGGCCAGGGAGAGTTCTAATTACAAAATTGGTTTCTGAAATAATAAATTGTGCAGGGATGGTGTTCAGGCCAAGTGCAGGGTTGGAGTCCGTCTCACAGTAGTAGACAGTTGGACACCTGGAGGGACCTACTACAGGACGCTTGGCCAGTTTGAAGCCCTAAAGGTGAGCTTGCCTGTGTGGCACAGCACTCAACAGGGCATCCACACAGAGACGCCGCTGCTACAGGAAGCTCTGCAGGACGTATTACGGCTGCCTTTGGTAAACAGGGCTGCATGACTCTGGCCTGTCTCTCCCTGGAACTCTGACAGTAAAGTGGCATGCTGCTGGAACAGCAAAATAAAGCCTGCGTATGGAGACGTCTTCTGACAAGACAATCAGCTGTCCTACCAAGGACAACAGCCAACCAGACCTCCTCCCTTCCCTCCCGCTGCAGGCCGCTCACACAGATGCCACCCAGGCTGGGGCATCGCTGCATCAAGATGGTGGCATCAAGTGGAATGGCATCTGGGCTTTGTACAAACAACATAATTGGTGTCCCGCATGAAAAGCCGCTCTGCTGTGTCGTCGTAACATTATGTAGACGTTGCAGCCTCACAACTGGGAGCTAATAAACACCTTGTCGATGCAGGAGGTGTCAGTTTTACACCCAGGATGAGCGCGTCTCCAGGAGACATGAGGACACGTCATTAGCCGCTCTCTAATAACACTGCTGGTCATTTAGTGAGCTGTGAGGGAAGCAATCATGTGATCAGTCTCCAACGCCGTCACCACCCACTCTGTCTCCACTGCTCGGGTCTCCTGTCAAACCCATGCTCAAGCTGACTTCTGCCATGAATTATGAATGCGGCGCACACCCTTGGCCTGATCTTATTGTTTTGCTTCTCCATTCCGTGTGATTAGATTACAAACACTCATATCTAAGCAAACCTCCCTGAAACTGCTGTGAAGGAGCTCTGGTTTCCTGTGATATCTGAAGCTCTGTGCTAAATTCACCACTATGTAGAGGTTTGGGTTATTGCAAACATTGATCAGTGAGATGTAATTCAATATGGGATGTCGACAACGGCACGCAGCCGTAGGATGGGAGGGACAATGTGCAATAT
>SSNQ01034628.1:1052541-1060041 GCA_006942095.1 Nothobranchius kuhntae
TCTCTCTCTCTCTCTCTCTCTCTCTCTGTCTCACACACACACATACACACGAACACTGTTACTCTATAAAACGCAGCAGCATCACCGGATCAGGAGCTTTCTCTGATGAGACATGCTATGATGAAAACTCCACCGCTGTTCCACCTGACAGGTGTGGTGGAACAGGACCTGGTGCAGAGCTCAGCTACCTAAACAACGGTAGCTTATTGTTCGAGTCAGAACTAATCTCAGTTTCTCTAAGGAGCTTCAGTTCCTCATGAGCCTACTGGTGCTAATCAGAGATTTTCCATACAATCTATATAACACAGTCACCACGTCCAGTTGTGTTCCCTCATAATGCCCAAAGAAATGAGAAAAGGCGATAAAATGTGATCCCAACTCTGTTCAAATGTCCCTGTGCCCGTATGCATCCTAAAACCTCCCTGCTCAACCCCCAGGGGCATCTGAAGCCATTCAGGCATCGCGGCTACATATGAATGTCATCAGCATCAGTTCACGCATGGCCAAGGCACCCTCGCACCCACGGCTGTGAAACCACTCCGTTGGCAGGAAGGATGGAAGTGTGTGTGTGTGGTGCCGGGGGGGTGTGGGGGGTGTGGTGTTCAAGCATTCTTAAATGTTTATCTCCAGATCAGCGCGCACAAACTGACCAGCTGAAAACTCTACTGCAAAAAAATACCTCAGCTGCTTCTTTAGAGTTCAGCTACATTTCCCCCAGGAGTACAGCCTCAAGAATGGAGGTGGAAAAAGTTTAATTGCAAAGGTTTTGGTGTTTGTATCATCTATGGGATAAAATATAGACAGACAGACAGAGAGACAGACAGACATATAGGAGATAGATAGATAGATAGATAGATAGATAGATAGATAGATAGATAGATAGATAGATAGATAGATAGATAGATAGATAGATAGATAGATAGATAGATAGATAGATATAGATATAGATATAGATAGATAGATAGATAGATAGATAGATAGATAGATAGATAGATAGATAGATAGATAGATAGATAGATAGATGATGATAGATAGATGATGATAGATAGATAGATAGATAGATAGATAGATAGATGATAGATAGATAGATAGATAGATAGATAGATAGATAGATAGATAGATAGATAGATAGATAGATGGATAGATAGAAGAAATAAATGAGATTTTAAAGAGTCTCTCACTCACACACACACACACACACACACACACACACATGCACGCACACAAGCAAGCACGCACTTATGCACACACACACACACACACACACACGCACGCACACACACACACCTCTCCATTGTGTGTATCCTTCTAGGTGCTACAAACAACATCAGAGGCAACAATGGAGACCTGTGACGCTGCGTGCTTTGAGAGCATCAATAATTAATTCCTCCTGTGACACCGTATCCTTGTCCTTTATCGTGCATTCGATGTGGAGTGATGGGGTTCACTCACATGGACACTCATACACCTCAGAGGTAATCAGGGGGTTGATTAGACAACACAGCTTCAGGATTACATCTGCTTCTCGTGAGATGAGGTCACACATAGAGACAAGTGGACCTATGCAATGGGCAGCTAAACTAAATACGATACTTCATCATGTCAGAGTAACGTCCCTTCTGATGGGTGAACACAACAGCAGGACATTTTGTTATGACCACTTGAAGCTGAAAGAACTGTAGATCTCTAACCGATAAACAAGTGTCTCACTCTCCTGTTTAGTCTCACTCTCCTGTTTAGTCTCACTCTCCTGTTTAGTCAAGCTGTGTCTAGGTGCTGCCATGTTTCACGTTTTAAACTGGTGCCTGACCGGCCAGGCAAGTGGCACCTCTTCACAATCATACAGTATTTACCGAGCAAGTAATCACGACTAAATACAAAACAATCCTAAACGATCAGCCCCCGATGGAACATATGTGAGAACTACAACAGAAACACACACCTGAAAATCTCTGAGATATATTTTATTATTCGATGCTGTTACTGGCTGATCATCAGCTTGGTAGAACACGTTCACCAACACACACACACACACACACACACACACACACACACACACACACACACACACACTACAGATCAGAGGATAACGAATACATGTTTATAACACGCACCTTACTGCAGTATGATGAAATTTACCCTCTATTAGGGCAATGGCCTCAAATCAATATCACGATATATTGAGGATTTCACCCGATAGCGATAAGTGGATGATAACTACACGTATGCGCAGAGACAAAAGTTGTCCACTAGATGGAGCTGTAACATGTATCACGATGAGTCACATTTTTACGTGACTCAAGGTGGTACAGCTTAAGGGACATAATTGTGACCAACCTACACACGTCTTTTCATTTTTATTATCAAATTTATTGACGTGGGCAAAATTATCTCGATAAGAGTCAGAAATTTCCATAACGCAGCACCCCAGCAGAAAGGGTCAAACTCTGGTAACCAGTGATGGTTGTACCCAATGTGCAGCAGTACCGGGACCAGAGTGAACAGTAATGTTCTTTAATAACTGAAGAAAAACACCTGAGAGCTAAAGGATGCATTGATGAGTTGACCTGTTCTTTTGTGATTCTGCTAGGGAGAAGCGACCACCTCTCCCTCTGCAGACATGGTTCCTACTAGAGGTAAACAAAGACATCCTGCTTGTTTTAAAGCCAGCCTGTTTGGTCGTGCTAGTAATGAGACAATGTTCGAAGGTCAGTGGAATTCAGAAGCATCCGTGTCATGTCAACATCAGCAGCAATCAGGTAACTGGCCTTGACACAAACATTAACACGGTGCTGATTTTCTAGACAATGTTTGCTTGTGAAATTGCTTTCTTGGTTATCCATCAACGTTTTATGTCACATGACAAGAAACGTCACTGCTCTGTTTGGTCGTGGTCTCTGAGGCGTTTCTTTCCACAATCCTTTATTATACCCATCTCCCTGACTTTGAAAGGGAAAAGCTTCAGAAATAATGTCTGAACTCTTTATCTGGACAAAGTAAGACAGGCTTATGACAAATTCACTGCATCACATGCCATGTTCTGCATTCACTCCAAACAAAAATATTTTAACATTTCAGCTAAGTTCATCCAGAATGACGGTGTCCCATTCCATGAAAACATGACTGAGGTTGGCAGTGGCCTTCTCCTTAATTGTGAATGGTATTGCACTTTACTTCAACAGTTCCTTTACCCAGCAGTGTGTTCCCAGATGGGGAGAGGCTGACGCCAACATGGTTTACAGTAAATATTTACAGTGAATAAAACTACAGCCTAGAGCAGTGGTACTCAATAGGTGGCCCCTGGACCCCGCGCACACCCCTGACGACCGACCGGGAGGTGTAGGATAGAGCCGAGGAAAATAATCGATGCATGAGATGCGGACATAAATGATTCTGCATCACAGAAGAGAAGCCATGATCGATTATAGTGGAATGTAGTTTTATTATTTTAATTCCAGCACCAGCGTAGCATCCACATGGCAGAGCGGGTGTTCTCCACGTTTACCGGGTAGGAAACTTTGGTCCTTCATGTGGTTCTGCAGGGCTGAACGCTGGAGTTATAACCTGAGACCAAACCCGAACCGAATCAGCCCGACCGGTTCTGTTGGATTTGGGCCATGAATTATGTTAATTGAGCGGGTTGTCACGCGCGGCCCTCCACTCGCTCGATCAGTGGTGGTGGTGGTGGTGGTGGGTGGTGGGGGGGCGCAGATTGTCTGTTCACACAAGAGAGAGGATCGGAGTCCCGAGGAATGTTGTTAATGGAGAGCTTTTGGAGGACGGCAGGTTGTGTCAGACACGTTTTTGATGAAAAAAAAAGATCTGACATCTTCTATTTATCGAGGTTATCCGAGGGCCAGATAGAGGACCAGAGGGCTAGTTAGAGGACCAGAGGGCCAGATAGAGGAGGCGGGTCTCATATTGAGTGCCACTGGGTTAGTGTTCTGAAGAGCCTAGGAGGAAGAACTGAGATACCTGACCTGAGACCAAACCTGGCAGTGTCATTAACATGACTGCAGCTGATGATGACGATGTTCGCTTTAAAGCTGTAGGATTTACTAAAGAGCAATAGCTCTCTCTTTCATCTCCAGTTGATGTCTTCTAGTAGCTTGAGGACTATGCTGGCCTTTCATAGGTTCCCCCTGGTGGCCATCACAGTGCCTTAATGCATGACTGAGCTGTGCATAATCTAGATGTTGAGGAATCAGATTAAACTCCCCATGGATGTGTCACCTGTTCAGATGTGTTTTCATATCAAAGTCAAACAAATGAAAAAACAAAAAACTTAAACATGATGTAGACTTTTCAACAAATCTTCATTCTTTTGACCAACGATGCTAAAACACCTGAGGACATCCGTGTGTCTTTATTGCTGCCTTAGATTCATTACAACAGAATAAACACTCAACAAAAATATAAACGCAACACCTTTGTTTCTGCTCTGATTTTTCATGAGATGGACTTAAAGATCTAAAATTCATTCCAGATACACAATATCACCATTTCTCTCAAACATTGTTCACAAATCAGTCTAAATGTGTGGTAGTGAACACTTCTGCTTTACTGAGATAATCCATCCCACCTTACAGGTGTGCCAAATCAAGATGCTGATCCAACAGTATTAGTAGTGCACAGGTGTACCTTATATTGCCCACAATAAAAGGCCACCCTGGAATGTGCAGTTTCGTCTCACAGCAAAATGCCACAGATGCCACAAGCATTGAGGGAGCATGCAATTGGCATGCTGACAGCAGGAATGCCAACCAGATCTGTTGCTTGTGCATTGAATGTTCATTTCTCCACCATAAGCTGCCTCCAAAGGCATTTCAGAGAATATGGCAGTACATCCAACCGGCCTTACAACCGCAGACTACGTGTAACCACACCTGCCCAGGACCTCCACATCCAGCAGGTTCATCTCTAAGGTCGTCTGAGACCAGCCACTCAGACAGCTGCTGAAAGAATTGGTTTGCCTAACCAAACAATTTCTGCACAAACTGTCAGAAACCGTCTCAGGGAAGCTCAACTGCATGCTCGTCGTCCTCATCGGGGTCTTGACCTGACTCCAGCCATAACAGACTTGAGTGGGCAAATGCACACATCCAATGGTGTTTGGCACGTTGGAGAGGTGTTCTCTTCACGGATGAATCTCGGGTTACATTGTTCAGGGTAGATGGCAGACAGCGTGTGTGGCGTCGTGTGGGTGAGCGCATTGCTGATGTCAATGTTGTGGATCGAGTGGCCCATGGTGGTGGTGGGGTTATGGTATGGGCAGGCATCTGTTATGGACGAAGAACTCAGGTGCATTTTATTGATGGCATTTTGAATGCACAGAGATAACGTGATGAGATCCTGAGGCCCATTGTTGTGCCGTACATCCATGAACATCACCTCATATTTCAGCAAGATAATGCACGGCCCCATGTTGCAAGGATCTGTACACAATTCTTGGAAGCTGAAAATGTCCCAGATCTTGCATGGCCAGCATGCTCACCGGGCATGTCACCCATTGAGCCTGTTTGGGATGTGCTTGACCGGCGTGTATGACAGCGTGTACCAGTTCCCACTAATATCCAGCAGCTTCGCACAGCCATTGAAGAGGAGTGTACCAACTTTCCACAGGCCACAATTGACAATCTGATAAACTCTATGCAAAGAAGATGTTTTGCACTGCATGTGGCAAATGGTGGTCACACCAGATACTGACCGTTTCTGAGTCCCCAGACCCCCAATAAAGAAAATAACTGCACATTCCAGGGTGGCCTTTTATTGTGGGCAGTATAAGGTACACTTGTGCACTACTCATGATGTCAGATCAGCATCTTGATGTGGCACACCTGTGAGGTGGGATGGATTATCTCAGCAAAGCACAGGTGCTCACTATCACACATTTAGACTGATTTGTGAACAATGTTTGAGAGAAATGGTAATATTGTGTATCTGCAATGAATTTTAGATCTTTAAGTCCATCTCATGAAAAATAAGAGCAAAAACATGAGTGTTGCGTTTATATTTTTGATGAGTATAGTTCCGGTTTTCCCCAAAAGGAGGATTCCCTTGGCCGCCTTCTCCCTCCGACCAAACCGACTGCAGAGAGAAAAGAAACTCCCGCTTGCTGTGGCAGACTATCACTCCCATTACATTAAACTAATAACAGTTAGCTTCTTATCTCACAGCGTCTGGGCAAAGTCACTTCCACCCTTCAACAAAACACAATGTCTTTTCCAAGCTGGTCTTAATCTATTACCCAGACCCACAAGAGACAGAATCCTTGGATCAAACATTATCCTTGATGTCTTTTACATTTTCTGTCTTTCTGAGGACAATGACACCATCCTTCAATTTCATGGACAGGTAGAACATAACTGCATCTTGTCCTAAACTCTCAGAAAGAAAATAAATATATATGTAGGGTTTGGTAAATTGAGTGCTTTAAGAGCTCAATATATGTTACCTCTACTTATGACCAATAAGCTGTGATACTCTAAATATAGAATATCAACCTGTTTGGTCTTTGCTGTGTTTAATCAGAAGATTTTAGGATTCTTTGTTTTATTCAGGGATTGTAAACACTTCGCTTTGATTCAAGGAAAGAGTCAGGTTTGTAAAAGTAAGAATTTATTTCCCAAACAATTAGAACATGACAAGTGAACTAATATTTACTGTGATGGATGAATCTAGATGGTAAATGGTAAATGGCCTGTATTTGATATAGCGCCTTCTAGAGTCCTGGAACCCCCCAAGGCACTTTACAACACAATCAGTCATTCACTCATTCACACACACACATTCACACACTGGTGGTGATGAGCTACGATGTAGCCACAGCTGCCCTGGGGCGCACTGACAGAGGCGAGGCTGCCGAGCACTGGCGCCACCGGTCCCTCCGCCCACCACCAGCAGGCAAGTTGGGTTAAGTGTCTTGCCCAAGGACACAACGACAGCGACAGTCTGAGGGGGCTCAAACCTGCAACCTTCCGATTACGGGGCTAGCACTTAACTCCTGTGCCACCGTCGATGGAGTAGATGTGGTAAATGGTGCCTATGTGTGAATGCAATGTTATCAGAACTTCCGTATCTAGGAGAGCTGAGTTCTGGGTGTAAAAGAATTTGGTTTGTGTTAAGCTATGAAGTTAATTCTTACCAAAAAGCATCAGACGCAATCACACTGTGTTCTACCTCACCCTTTGGAGACCCTCTTGATGGATCCGGAGGTCATCGAGGTCTGATGACCTCTTAGTACCCAGGTCCAGTAGATTGACCACAGCGCCGACTTCTCCAGTCCAGAGATGTTGCCAGGCCCACAGGTTGGTTGGAACCGTTTACGTCTAGACTCTTAAGGAGTCTGAACAATATCAGCCTGTTCTGCAGGAACCGTCTGCTGTGTCAGCTTTGCAACAACCTGGATGGCGTGTCAAGGCTGCTACTTAGTTAAAGAGACTTCACAACGGACGACCGTTCCCGTAGCTTCCTCTAGAACTGAGCTTAGTGATGAGAGCT
>SSNQ01034628.1:1075219-1100219 GCA_006942095.1 Nothobranchius kuhntae
CACACACACACACACACACACACACACACACACACACACACACACACACACACACACACACACACACACACACACACATGCGTTTAAACTTGGACTGATGAAGTTAGACTTAAATAAATGCGTAAATGATAACTTGTCTAGTCACACCAGCGACAGCAGCTAAGCTTGCTTCCTAAAATGAGTTCTGGTGGGAAAACAAGTGAAATGTTTTATTAAAGCTGTGGTACGCAATTTTCACCTCACCAGAAACCTTCCAGCTCTCAGGGAACACGTTGGTTTCAGCTCGCTGTGAGTTGAACTATTTCAAAGCCCAATGTTCTGACTGTGATGGGGTTGGGTTGGGCTGTTTGCTGTCTGAGCAGGGCCCCCAGGTACTCACTGTGGACTCACATTATTATTACAGAATTAAAGATGACACCGGTGATGGATAAATACTTACACAGAGCATATGCTGAGTCACCATCACACCACTGTGGTGGGAAAGGTGTCTTTGCTACCATATAGGCTCCTAAAATATGAAAACGAGATTAGGACAAGAACATTTAGGTATCAGAGACAAAGTTCTGCTGCATTAATGTTGACCCACTCACCCCAAGGCAGGAGCAATCACCAGATGATAGGTTTGTGATAGAAAAATGAAATAACACATCCCATCTTCGTTTCATCTCAGGCTTCTCTCTTCAGCTGCATCTAAATGTGCAGCTGCTCTACCAGGAAGTCCTCTTTCCATCACAGAGAAACCAATCAGCAACAACGCTATTCTCCCTAACTTAAACACGCAACCTCACTCAAAGCACCCGTGACACGTGTGGCAACATCCACAGGGTCACTAATCCTGTCCAATAGTCCTACCAGGGCAGGTCCAGTTAGTACCAAAACCAGTGAGCCTGTAGTTTCACCATGGCGATGGACAAGCAGCAGCAGAAAATCACATCCATACAGCAGATTTCAGAAACACGGCACACTCACAGCTAATTCCATCCATGTTCTTTAGGAAGCAGACCTGACAGAGTACAGTACCAACACTTTCCTGATGACTTTTTCCTTTACAGCAACCCTGGTCCTCAGGGCCCACTGTCCTGCATGTCTTCCATGCTTCCCTTCATCCTGCCACACACATGACTCCGTTAAATGAGTCATAGGGAGCCAAGTCTCCTCCCTTTCCGGTTGGCTCCCAGGTCCCGGGAGAACACAAAAAGGAGACATGTCAGCAGACCTAAAGGAGCTATTTTCTAATCTGCTTTGCCTTACGCCCTGAGCCACACACACACGTCTATTTACATGAAAAGTACTGAAGTGTGTTTCTACCACACCTGTCACTTTTCAGCGTTATCAGCTTGTAAACGTGTAATTCCTGTAACCACAGATCAGACGTTGGCACATCACATTCATGACATGACCACAGAATCTCGTCTGAATAATGAAAAAGATGACTTGCTATTGAATGAGTGTATCTGCCTTTTATCGTGGCCTGATGATCCAGATTGTAACTGATAATCGGATGTTTCTGTGTCGTAAATCTAGAGAACTATAGACGAGTCTGACTGTCGTTGTTGAATATAGAGTCCTAAACCCTAAACCGTCTGCGCTCTTTCGTGGGAAATGTTTGAGGCCCTCTGGGAAACGTCTGAGCGGCGCTCTGGTTCTGAGTCGCACATTTAAACCAATTAATGACTGACTTCAAATAGGCTTTAGTCACAACACTGGCAGGAATCTGAGCATTGAAAGGAAAGACAGGCCAGTGTGAGAATCCTGCTGATAACAAAGACTCAGAGTCTCCCAGCTGGAGACACGCCAATGCCACAGGGACGTTTCCAGATTAACAGGTCTCCTGAACGATTGATAGGGAAAGGTGCAGTGTGTGTGTGTGTGTGTGTGTGTGTGTGTGCGCGCGACTCTTAGCAGTAGTGTAAAATGTGTAGCTTTAAACAGTTTTTCATTGGTATGTGAATGTGATAGATCTTGAAGGTCGTGGGAGAAAGGGGTGAATCCTCGACCAAGGGCGAAACTTCTCATTTTAAAGTAAAGAAGCTCGATGGAGATGGGTTTCCTTGCAGCTCTTGCATTGCTCTTCTTCAGTTTGTTTGGCTCATCTTTGGGCAGATTTTAAAAAACATGATAAGAAATGAAAGCTGAACATCCTTTCATCCTTTGTGTTTAAATGATTCTGACAAAGATCACTGATGACTACAAACACGTCAAATATCACTTCAGAACTTATTCATAAAACTACATCATCAACCACACTTATCTGCAGCACGGTTCATGCGTGTGCATGAGACCACGAACATGAAACTACTGTAAATAAAATTCCTCCCCATGTGAATCGGGTGTGAAGGAAAACGTTTGTCCGCGAGCAAAAGCAGAAACTTTAAAGCAAACTAGAATTTAAACAAGTAAAAGATGTTGAATGTGCTGAGATGACGTTTCCTGCAGCGTTTGTTCCTTTCTTTACTTCCAGTTAGCAGTTGCAGCATAATGTTGGAATTTAGGAATTTAGGAAAGTTTTAACAAATGAAAACGTAAAACCATCTAAAATGTACACCTCTCTGTAAAACTCCCCAGATGGTGGCAGAGGTGGTGGGCTTACTGTACAATCAACAAGGATGGACAGTGAGTCATTTTCAGTTGAGTTATCTTTTTTAACTGCAAAAGAGACAATTTACAAAACACACACACACATGCACACTCAGCTCTTCTCTGCTTTTATAGCAGTGGTCTAATTCCATGTTTACTTTGGTCTTTTGGTAATCAGACTAAAGATTTCCCTTAAGAAACCTGTGTAAATCAGGCTGTCCAAAGCAGAAACTACTTCACAAACTTACTTTAACACACACTGTTGGTGTATTAAAGCCATCCCTCTTCAGCCGCTTATCCGGAGTCGGGTCGTGGGAGCAGTAGCCTAAGCAGAGAGGCCCAGACTTCCTTCTCCCCAGCCACTTGGGCCAGCTCCTCCGGGGGAATCCTAAGGCGTTTCCTGGCCAGGTGAGAGACATAGTCCCTCCACCGTGTCCTGGGTCTACCTTTAGGTCTCCTCCCAGTTGGAAGTGCCCAGAAAACCTCACCAGGGAGGTGTCCAGGAGACATCCTGACCAGATGCCCGAGCCACCTCAACTGGCTCCTCTTGATGTAGAGGAGCAGCGGGTCTACTCTGAGCCCCTCCCGAATGACAGAGCTTCTCCCCCTATCTCTAAGGGAGAGCCCAGCCACCCTTAGAGATAACTCATTTCGGCCGCTTGTATCCGCGATCTCGTTCTTTCAGTCATTACCCAAAGCTCATGACCATAGGTGAGGGTAGGAACGTAGATCGACCGGTAAATCAAGAGCTTCACCTTCTGACTCAGCTCTCTCTTCACCATGACAGACCGGTACAACGCCCACATCACTGCAGATGCAGCACCAATCCACCTATCGATCTCACGCTCCAGTTTTCCCTCACTCGTGAACAAGACCCAGAGATACTTAAACTCCTCCACTTGGGACAGGACCTCATCCCTGACCCGGAGAAGGCATTCTACCCTTTTCTGATCCAAGACCATGGTCTCAGATTTAGAGGAGCTGGTTCTCATCCCAGCTGCTTCACACTCGGCTGCAAACTGCTCCAGCGAAAGCTGAAGATCACGTTCTGATGAAGCCAACAGGACCACATCATCTGCAAAAGTAGAGACCTGATCCTCTGGCCACCAAAACAGAGTTAGTGGTTGAAAAACAAACTGAAGGGAATTTTCCTCTCCACTGTCGCTGCATGCTTGCTTAGTATGAGGACTGCTGTAAAGTCTCTGACACTAGTCAGTGACTCGATGCAACCTGCTGGGTTCCTTATATAGGAAACTTTTTACTGATTATCTAAATGAACTGACCTGTATTGGAATGTTTACTGTGTGAAGGTGCTTGAGACGACTGTAGTCGTGATTCGGTGCTTTATAAATAAACTGAACTGACCATAATAATAAAAGCCCTTAATCACAGAGGTCATCTAAATAACTGAAGAGAAATGTTGGTATAAAAACTTTTTTATTACCGTTTGTCTCCTGATGACAACAACAACAACAACAACAACTGTGCCTTAGATTAATATTAGTAGCATTGGCTTCAGACATTAGTCATAATTATTAGCTGGTGCTTTTCAGCAATGGTGCCTCGTCTCTTTAGCACCACTTAAGTCCTTTAGGCCAACATGTTTAAAGGGTCTGCTGCCCCATGGTTAAAAAAGAAAAGACCAAATCTCAACGTTTGATTTTAATGGCGGGTTTCTTTGGGTTTTTTGACCAGATCCAACGTGAGCAGCAGTGAACTTTGCATTTTGAAGTATTTTGTTTGTACAACAGACACACGACACACAGCAGGACGAGGCGAAGCCAGCTTATAAAAAGAACGGGTGGGTGGAATTATTCATAATAACTGTGGTAATGCTGATCTTGAGAGGTAGACATGGAGAGTTGTTGAGCTGATTGAGGTAAACTGTCTGCAGTACATGCCGGTGAAAATTACAGCAGAACCAGGAGGCTGTAAAGACCCGAACATGTAATTTATCTGGATGTTCTCGTATTGTTCACCACAGGTGTTTACGCCGCCGCTCACCCACTTCTGCTCTGAAAACCTCCACCGATCAGAAAGCTGACCCTGTAATCAGGCTTCAGATCCCAGACACAGCAGAACACGTCCCGCTTCTCCGCTTTTCTAAACTAGCCTTTTGCATCACAGGAAGGTCTAAATGTGACCTTGTAGTGACAGTTTGCACAACCCCCCGAGTCCTACTTAGCACTTCCTTTTTAAGACTATTGACACAATGTTGTGGTGTGAAAAAGCTTTGAGACAAACAGACTGCATAATTGGCTTTGTAAGGAACCTGCTCAGAACTCTCCAGGGTTCTAATGTAATTCCCCTGATAGGACCATTATCTAACATTGCTTTCACCTTCTTGCGATACGCTCGGAGCAGAACATACTTGTAGGCGGGAGGGGGATTAGGATTCTACCACCCCTTTGATGTTTGCTCCTTTCCAAATGACTCACTTCCTTCCTTTCTTTCACTAAAGATCCCTCGGCTAGATTATTAGGACACCTTTGGTTCGAACTTGGGTAGGACACGCATCATCTGCTTCACCCCCCGCACTCGGTGACCCAAATCCCCGGTATCGAGAAACCATCCTTCAGATTGTACCAAAACAGCACTAAACAAATAGCTTCTCAATAAGGAGTAAATGACTCTTCTACAATCGATGCTTTCCCTCTGATGCAACACATTAGTTACTGCCACGGGTTATTTGTCCGTCTGCTGCTTCATGCTTGGAGTCGAGTCAGGCAGTGTTTAACTCGGTTATTTCAGTACAAAACGATTCATCGTGGGAACGGGAAGTCTCACTTTAATTCTAGGTTCTGACAAATAAAAGAATTACAGAAATGGTCATAATTATTCAAATCTCACTTTAAGTATTAAAATTACAACACACACACACACACACACACTAGATAAACAGCCGATTCCATCTAATGGAGAACAATACCAACTGAGCAGGCATATTGAGCTTGTCCTCTCTTAGAGAAGCCAGGGGAGCTGAGTCTGACTCAGAGTGGATGGGGAAAAAGGAGAAGACATACACCACCCTTCATGACATCCTCAGGAAATGAGATGGATGAGCTCCCAGCTACTGTTTTGTGTTGGAATTGGGGCTGCAAACATCCTGGATGCCACCATCGCAGTACCTACCATGCCGTACCATTCCATATTATTTTATTTATACAGCACATTTAAACACTGCATGTGAGCTGACCAAAGCACTGCACAGAGAGCAATCATAACGGGATCATTAAACAATCAATAAATACAGACTAAAAACAATTCTACAACTCGAATTTCCCTCTGATTTTAATAAAGTATCTTTGAATTTGAATTCAACTCAAGCGTATTTATAAAGCACCAAATCACAACTAGAGTCATCTCAAGGACCTTCACACAGTAAACATTCCAATACAGGTCAGTTCATTAAGCCAATCAGTAAAACGTTTCCTATATAAGGAACCCAGCAGGTCGCATCGAGTCACTGACTAGTGTCAGAGTCTTTACAGCAATCCTCATACTGAGCAAGCATGCAGCGACAGTGGAGAGGAAAACAGGAAGAAACCTCCAGAGGATCCTGGATCAATATAAGCAGCCATCCACCATGACTCACGACCTAAAAGCATTTTAAAAGAAGGGAAAAAAACAAACATAAAAAAGAATCATTGTCCAAAAGCCAAATTGTAGCGGTGGGTCTTCAATCGGGACTTGAAAACAACAACAGATGTTTACTGTTGGAGTACAGAGTAGCAAACGGTCCGCTGATCTCAGTGAGCACAACGGCACGAAGGGCGTGAGCAGATAGGATGGTGCCAGAGCGTTCAATGCTTAAAAAACAAAGAGCAGATTCTCAAAAGTCACGCTTTAAAAGTCATGGGAAAACAGTGGAGATGTGCTACAACAGGGGTGGTATGGCAAACGTCTATTAGCGCTTGTTAAGAACGTTGCAGCAGATTTTGCACAAACTGCAGCCTCTTCAGGTCCATAACAGGGGTAGAGGGAGTTCGCACAATCTAGGCAGGAGGTGATAAATGCGTCGATAACAGATTCCAAATTGGACCGTTTGAATATGGGCTTCAAGCGTGTTAAACGACGTAGTTGAAAGAAGCATGTATCTGAGCAACCATTGAAAATCCAACATCCAATTTCACCTCAAGGCTTGTGACACAATTTTTAAGGGCAAAATGTGGAAGAGACAAGTTCCTAGAATCAAACAGAAACGACTCAATCTTTGACTCGTTTGGTTGAGGGTTTGAGTTTTAGAAAGAGTGCAGCCAACTCTTCACATCAGCAAGGCAGTCCATCATTTGTAAGTCCGTGTTTGACCCATTCATCAGCAGGTAGATCTGAACGTCATTAGCATAGATACGATGTCTGATGTCATACCACTCAAAAATCTTTCTGTACCTGACTGCTAGGGCTGCTAGCGGGAGAATGGGGAGGTTAGACTTGGTGTACAAGTTAAGGAAGCTTCCTACCTGTTCTTTCTGAAACATGATTGGTCACTCTAAGTTTCTTCTGCATGCTGAATGTGAAATCCTCTCCAACCCTGATCACCTGCATAAAAGAGTCTCACTCAGTCTGCTGTTGTGTCCTTGGGCAAGACACATCAACCACTTTGCTGCTGGTGGTGGTCGGAGAGACTGATGGTGCCTGTGAAGCCTCACCTCCATCAGTGCGCCCAGGGCATTTGTGGCTACATTGTAGCTCATCACCACCAGTGTGTGAATGTGAGTGAATGGGTGAATCACTGCATGTGCTGTAAAGCACTTCGGGGGTTGTAGAACCCTTGGGGGTGCAGCATCAAATACAAGCCATTTATCATCGGAAGAGGGAAAAAAAAAGAAGAGGAAGAGGAAAGCAGAGCAACAAGGGTCAGAAAAAGGCTAGGCAGATCTATGTCACAGGTTGTCATAGCCCCGCCCACCATGGCTTGGGACTGCCCACAGAAAGAATAGAGCATGTCTTAGCCAGTAGAAGCTAACTGTTATCATGGCAGAACTACTTCAGTTTTTGTGCATAGTGTGTGAAGTGTGCAATTGGTAGAAAGAGCAGAATAGGGAGAGGGTGATGAAGGTCATACAAAAGCCAGCTTGAACAACTGAGTTTTCAGCTGCTTTTTAAAGGAGACCACTGAGTCCACTGATCTCAGGCTCAGGGGGAGAGAGTTCTGGGGGCCACAGCAGCAAATGATCGGTCACCTTTGGTCTTTAGCCTGGTGTGCTGCACAACCAGTAGGCTTTGATCACTGGACCTCAGGGACCTGCTGGTGGTGTAGGGACTAAGAAGATCACCAATGTAAGATGGTGCTTGTCCATGTAAGGCCCTATAGACCAGAACCAGGATCTTGAAATTAACCCTGAAGTTGACTGGCAGCCAATGAAGCTGGAGGAGAAGCGGGGTGATGTGGGTGTGTTTGGAGGACTTGGTCAGAAGCCGAGCACAGGTATTCTGAACAGTTTATTACCCTGTACTTAACAGCAAAGGTGTTACATGAGGGTAAGATGTCGAGGGGGCATGCAGAGGTCTTCATAGAGTTAACTAGTTTGTCCACAAAGAAAGACAGAAAGTTCTCAGTCTGTAACAGGGTGGATGGAGGCTGTAGGAGAGGCAGGAGAGACGATGCTACTGATGGAGTTAAACAGCACCTTGGGGCTCCCTTTGCACTGGGACACCAGGTTGGAGAAATAGGAAACCCTAGTGTCTCTGACTGCAGAGTTAAAGGATGTCAGAAGACCCTTTAGGTGCAGCAGATGGACGTGGAGATGGGTTTTCTTCCACAAACACTCAATTTTTCTGCATTGGCGCTTCAGGCTGCGAAGGCTGTCAGTAAACCAGGGAGTAGGGTTCACTGCAGGAACTGATCTGATTCTGACAGGACAGATGTTGTCCAGAATGGAGAGGCAGTGCTCGTTAAACTGAGAAGTTAAGGAATCTGGGTCATTATCAGAAGAACAGGGTGGATCAATAGCAGCAGAAAAATTGCTAGCTGTGCTCTCATTAAGAAAATGAGAACTAACCAGACGGCGAGCAGGAGGTGGGGATGCAGAAACTGACAAGTTAAAGAAAATGCAATGGTGATCTGAAATATAAACATCCTCAGGACAAACACTGTCAGCATTTAGTCTCAGGGTAAAAACAAGGTCTAGAGTGTGCCCCCTGGTGTGTGTGGGGCTAGAAACATGCTGGGTAAAGCTGAAGGAGTCCATAAGGCTGGAGAAATTCATGGCAAAGTGGTCAGAGGGATCATCAACGTGGATGTTAAAATCACCAACAATCACCAGTCTGGACAGCTTCACAGTGGAGGATAGAAAGTCACTAAACTCCTGAAAGAAAGAACTGTTTGGACCAGGTGGACGATAGACCACAGCACAGTAGAACGGGTCCTTAAGCCCGACTTTAATCAGCTGCAGTTCAAAGGAAGCAAAGTGACCAGAGGTTGTAGAGCTACATGGAAGATGGTCTCTGAAAACAACAGCTAGGCCTCCACCACGACCAGAACCCTGGGGCTGGCTAAGAAAAGAATAACCACACGGGCAGAGTTCAATCAGACCAGAATAATCAGATGTTTGCTGCCAAACTTCAGTCAGAAACAGAAAATCCAGGTTTTTAGAGAGAATTAGATCATTGAGCAGGAAGGTCTTATTGTTAACAGAGCGGGTATTTAATAGGGCCATGCTGAGTGAGGAGGAGGAATCAGAAACTACAGAAACAGCTGGAGTTAGTGAATGTAAATTAGCAGGGTTAGATCCACAGTGTTTATAAAAACCACTTATGGAGGGAACAGGAGGAGAAACCACTGGAGGATGAGGATAAACAGACCTGATGAAACATGGATGGAGGGAATGTGGAAGTTGTGTTCAGGTCGCCAAACAAATGCGAAGAAGCTAAAAAATCACGCCAATGTTTACTACATTTAAGAGAAGTCTTATTCTCACCTGGATTCCTGCTCTTTAACCCCTTTTCCTCCAACGTTTTCCTGGAATCAAATAAACATTGCTGAGGGTATTTGGGTGGGAATCAGTGTTTGGCTCCGGGCCTGCTCGCTGCTCGCGTAAACAAGTAAACAGATAAATGCTCAGCACATCTTGGGTGATCCCAAACAAACAGAAGGACAAAAGAGTTGGGCGATCATAGAAGATGGTAGCCAGGACACTACCAAATAGGATCGCAGACAGGAGAATGGCGGAAGGGAAGAGGTTAGTACAGAAACGGTTTTTCAACATTTCAAACACCTTGTTGCGTGTCTTGTTACCGACCCGGAACCGGGTGGATCGGTATTAATGCATGAGACTCCTCAAACAGGAACACCAGAGCTTTTTTCCACAGCAAACTACCCACAAGTCATTTATTTACACATGAGACCACCACAGATTTGTTAAAGAAATAAAGAGTAAGTGCATCTTTATTTTTGTGAATATGTAGAATATTCTGCCCATCAATATTGATGGGCAGCAGCAGTTGCTTCCGTAGAGCTGAAGGTGTTCCTGCTTGTGGTAACACACGCCTGTATGCTCCAGACCTGCTAAACTGGCTGCTTGTGCAGAGCAGATCACACTAATGATTGTTCAGTCATTAATACACCTGGTCAACAACACCTGGGTTTATTTTTAGATCACAATGAAACAGCACAGGTGGACAGTAATGTCCATTCTGGCTTTAAAGGATGTGAAAGTGTGGATGGACTCAAGAGCAAGATTGAAATTCACGCTTTCAAACCCAGTGGGTCATCAGCTGTTTCTCCTTCTCTCGTGGAACTGTTGTCACCTTGTCCCAAAGATGTCATCTCAAGCTTGGGGGTCAAGGTAGACTGTGGGGTAAAATACTGGCTAAGGTTAAGTCTGTCCTGATAAAGAGGGACATGCTTTTATTACCTCAACAATGGCCTGCGGTCTTTATCTTGGTGTGAGTCAAGAATGACTGCAGTTGGTGCAGAATGCAGCGGCACGTTTGCTAACAGGCACCTGTAGGTGTGATCACACCACCCCGGTGCTAGCTTCTCTTCACTGGGTTCCAGTTTTTAGAATTCATTTTAAGATTCTTGTGCTGACATAAATCTTTATTTGGGCTGGCACCATTCTCCTACCATACGATCCACCGCGCCTACGAGGTCGGCTGATCAGCTGCAGCTGGTTTGTTCCGAGCGCGAGGCGGAGAGGTGAAAAGTCTTGAGCTGTGGCTGCTCCTGGCCCGTCAACATCAGGTAAGCCTGCTCGCTTGTGGGTTTTAAAACTCTTCTCAAGACGCTCTTCTACTCGCTCACGTTTAACATTTTTATATTCCCATGCTTATTTAGTGTTTTTATCCAGAATCGTTTTAGCTGTGATGTGTTTTGTTGTTGGTGTTTTCAGTATTTTATAAGTGTTTGTTTCTTTTTAACTGTACGGCACTTTGGTCGACAGCGTTGTGTAGAATGTGGCTTGGCTTTGCTTTGGACTCTGCAGGTAGAACGGTGGATTCGATCACGTCCTCCTAGCTGGAGGACTGTGTGTGATAACTCCCAAAGCTCATAGAGAATGTTGAAATCTCCATCATGCAGGATCTGTACACGAAGACAAAGTCACTGTAATAAGAGCAGAGGAAGATTACACAAGTCTCTATGGGTTTAATGGATTATTACTTTCATCTAAGGCTTGTATCATCACACGCAACCGCCGCCTGCTCTTCATCAAACCCCGTGGAAGTGCAGCGAGGACAACTGTTCTAATTAAGCCAATGTGCTGCTCACTGTACCCAGCCACGCTTTGTAGCCAGCAGAATAATTGGCGGTATCAATTAGGGTCTTCTTATTGTCTTCCTGTCACACAGGTGCACTCTCCAGAGTTGTAAGAACAAAAGGACGGGTGGCTTTACCTGAAGAAACCATTTTAGAGCAAATTAAGAGACAATTTGTTCCAGGCGTCGTGCCACATTCAGCCTTTTTATTATTTCAGGTGGATCAACTTACCTGCTGCAACAGTTTATTTAGAACTTGTTCAGAACCTATCTAAAGGATGAATGTGTGGATGAAGAAAAAACCACCGGGAATAAAAAAGCTATTTCTTGACTTCTCAATCTCTCTCCTACACGTGTACTCTTGACCTTGAGGAGGAACACTGCTGTGATCATTGTCTCCTTAATTTCTACCCGTCTGCCGCTCGGTGAGAAAATTGGGATGCTGCTCAAAGAGGCAATAAGCAAGAGCTTGCTGGACTGAATACTGGCTGTTATTTGTTTCTCGCTCACCGACTACACGAGTGAGCACGGCTCACGGTGAGGAAGGGTCCAGCTTTTACTCCGGAGCATCGGAGGAGACCAGATTCTAAGGCTCCAGTTCTAAAACGCAAACGAAGAAATAAACTCGGAACATATTTCTGGTGTTTTACTGATTTATTTAGACATAAAATAAATCGTGAATCCGTGTGAAATGTTAATGTTTTGTCGTGTGCTTTCTTTGTATGTCTACAGTGTCTTCCTTTCTACAGTTTTTATTTCTAACAGAGAAAGGTTCCCTAGTCGGGTTCTTCTGTTCCTACTGAGAGCTCTCAGGAAGCAGCATCACACACCAGGACCCCCACCTCACTGTGCAGAATGAAAATGTGACATCATCATAGTAAAGGAGGTTTTTAGGAGGATGTTCCTAACAACTAATTAATTAATTAATTATGCTGCTAGCAGGTGGAATTATTGGTACAACCAGTCACTCTTCACTTTGTAAAACAGCAGATTACAACCAGCAACCTTGTTCATAAAGCTGCTAAACCTGGTGGAATCCTCACGTACACACACACTTACAAACACAAGAATACACACACACGTACACACAAGAGCACGCATGCACACACACAAGAATACACACACACGTACACACAAGAGCACACATGCACACACACACACACACACACACACACACACACACACACACAGGAACACAAATACACACAAGAGCACACACGCACACACACGAGAACACACACACGTACACACACACAAGAACACACACACACACACATGTACACACACACACACACATGTACACACACACACGCAGGAACACAAATACACAGAGCCTATGTCTACGTTTCTTCAAATCACATCAGGCTGTAGGAATTGCCTCAAATCTGATTCCTGATACAGTAAATATCTGTTTGGTGTTCCGGTTGCTGTGATGAGCTGTTGCTCAGGATGAAGATGTGCTTTCCTTTCATAACTGTGTGTGAGGAGGGCCGACAGTTTAGATCAGAGAAACAAAACAGAAACAGCAAAGCTGAATCAAGTGTTTTCAGTTTTGTTAGACAAACCCTTTGTGTTTGTAGTAATGTGAACATGCGTGACCACAAAAGTGATTAACCCTCTGGAGGCAGGCAGGTTAAAACCTACCTACCTGGTTACTCCACAAACGTATCTCATGAGCATTTTTAACTCAGAAGTACTCCTGAAGGACTCAGCTGTTCGTCTTTCTATCAAAACTTATTTTGAGCCTGAGAGGGTTAAATAATGTTCTTATTCACGTCGCATCCAGCTGATGACTCACAAACAGTGTTGACCTACAGAAACATAGACACGGATTCATGGTTAATAACAGCTTGCCTGTCTAGCACGTCCTTGGATGGCTACGCCCTGGACAAGTGTCATGGACCCTGAGTGAGGCGCTGAAATCTAACACACTCAATCAATTATAGTAAATCAGCCAGGAAAAAAGCATCATCCAAATGCCAAAACTAAAACCAATTAGATGAAAGCTAGCTTTTACAAAGGGCTTATAAACAACTCTGCATGAAAAGAACTCTTATCACAATTACAAAGGAGTGCCATGAACTTAAAACAGCTAAGAAATCCAATCCATTCTGGAGATAAAGCAGTGGAGGATTAGCTTTTATGTGATCGGCTCAGAGGTGAATCCTTTATATTCCGTATGTGAATCACAAGAATTCAAAACGTGCTTCAGACCATTTTCATCGAGTGCTCTGGACCCTTACTACTCACCGTGGATACCAGTGGTCTGATGGTGAGGAGAAGCCAGGACTTTCCTTGATGCAATGCAGCTACAGGACCTCAGAAATTCCCTTCAGCAGGATGCTACTCATCCTCCTGCTCCGAAACGTTTAAAAATAAAATCTAGCAGAACCCTTTGACAAATTTACTCTTTAACTTAACTCAGCAGTAGGGTTGTCACGGTAACCGGTGTAGCGGTAAACCCCGGTACAAAAGTTGACAATAATAATAACCGTCTTGTTTTAAAAAAATATATATTATCTCGGTGATTACCGTGGCTGCGGTGTAGGCGCGGTGACCCTTACCAGCCACCGTATCATCTGCTGAAGTTGCCGGCGGTACATGCGCGCTTTGTTGTTTACAGCCAAAACTTTCTTTAAGCTAAAGCTGAAATAATGGCCAAAGGAGGAGACGACAGCGCTCAGCACATTTATTATCCCTCAAAGAAGACAAAGTGGGAAGTACGGGCATCTTTTGGATATTTGAAGAATGCCGAGGGACAGCTAATAGAAGGCGGCTATCCTGTTTGTAGCACGTGCAGAAAAAGTGTCTGTGAAAGGCAGCAACGCTTCAAATCTCATGACACATCTGCGTGACCATCACCCACAAGTCTACAGTCAACGCAAGGCAAGCTAACGTTAGCGCTTTAGCTAAAATGTGTGATCCGAGGATTTGGGTTGAGGGAGAATGCAACGAGTCGCTGTATAAAGCAGCCGCAATGCCGCTACCTGCATATAAACCGTGTCGTGGACACCCCCATGTTGAAATGACGCCATGCATTACGGGGCTCCCAGGGGCAGATAAGAGTTGGTCTCTCAGAGAATAATTATGAATTTAACAATGATTACTGCCTGATGACATTTTCCCACATCTGTAAAGCTCACTGGAAGGACACAAACCGAGGATATTTTCCTGATATAGGGTTTATTACTCAAGTAAGGGTAAAAAAACAGTATCTGATTAGAAGGCTACTTGAGTACTGAGTATCATCTGGTCTAATATTTTTAAAATGATGACATCAAACAGACAAAAAAAAGGAGTTATGGGCAAATATTGGTATTTTAAAGACTAAAGGGGAAAAATGTAAACAAATAAACAAATGTAGCGATAAATATGAATTTACATCTATATTTATCAAATGTGGTGGGGACTTAGCTTGTCTTCGTCGTTTATAATTTTATATTAAATAACTCTGGGCACCACCCAGTTTTGTCTGTGTGAACTTGGACACTGGATTTAATATTTATCTTCTTCTCAATGTAATCTGTCTCAAAGTTAACACCACAGTTTAATCCAAAGGATGACTTGTTGACAGAATGCGCCGATTATTCCTAAGAATTGCTAGACAATGATCAGGCGTTATTTACGTTTTGTGAATTTATTACAAAATCAGTTAATACATTGACGAAAGAACCAAACACTGCTTATAGTTTCATGCATGGAATTAAGAAAATTGTTAACCCAAAGCTTTATGGCAGTGATAGGAAATAACTGATCCGTAATGAAAGTGGAAATTCGGTGACACCAGGATTATAGAAAATATTAGGAATAACTTCACTAAGGAGAACAAGTGAGCTTGTGTGTGTGTGTGTGTGTGTGTGTGTGTGTGTGTGTGTGTGTGTGTGTGTGCGTGTGAATAAGGATTTGTGTGCAGCAGAGAAAGAAGATAAATCTTGAGGGATAAACGAGAATTTGGATCGAAAATAACAAGCCATAAAAGTTTAGTCTGAATTCACTAATCGGGCTTAGCAGGAAAAGTCAGCCAGATGAAAATGATTCACAGACCTGCTTTCTGTCGCCGGGAGGGTGGCCAGTGGCTCCAACCGCCTTGGGTTCCTGGCTCATGGCCTTTTTGTATTAAATGCTACTGGCTCCCTGTTTGGTCAACGTTTGTCTTGAAAGGAGAGGATGTGGTAATCCTTGATAGTGGCTTGGCTTTTTGGTTCCTTCACCTCTGCGGCCTCAAAACGTGGAATTCAGATCGCGGGCCCAAATTGTTCCAAAATGGAGCTGAATCATCAAACTGTGTTCCAAATTGCTTTTACTTTTAATGTCTCGAGAACATGCAGACTTCCGGTTTCACATAGGAAGTCAAAACAAAACAACAGAGTTGCTTTTAAGTTTTACCGTAACTTTTGAGAGCTAATTACTTTAAAGTACCGGGTTCTGCTGGGCCAGATGGAAAACAGCCCGCAGGGCATGAGCTTAAGGCGTCCTTTGTTCTTTAACTGCCGCAACAAGGTTCGGATGGGTGCTTATATAACCTTTTGGGCACGCCCACCTGTATCTTACTCAAAAACCACTGGAGGGCACTGTGGCTCTTCCAAATAAACTCTACCTTCTCCAAGATGGAAGGTACATGATCACAATTTAACACAGTTATTCATATAAAACCTCAAAAAGTATTACTTTAGCATCAAAGTATTACTTTAAACGGGACAGAATAAAATTCATGTCTTAAAACTGAACAGTTTTACCATTAGCATGAATTTTAACTGGAGAAACACCAAATGACAGAGGTTTAACATAAAGGAAAACACAAAACAAACAGTTTAGGTCTGTCGCTGATAAGATTTTAACTTAGAGCACCTTGATTTCTATTTTAAGGGTGAACAACCTAAACACCTTCTTTGATTATCGATAAACAGAAAATACCAGGGTTTTGATAAAATCGAGATCCTGGAATCTTCCAGAATGACCCTTGAGAAGTTTTACGAGCACCCAGCCTTGGGGGAGAGTCATTTATTGGCAGGTTGAGGTAAGACAAACCAAGTCCTGATAGTGTCCAGCTTAACAAGTCACTTGGTAAAATTTACGTTCCTGGGAGAAAACTAGAGTTAACCAGAATGCTCAAACTGCGGGCCAGTTTCAAATTCCCCTTTTTATTTCCTTCTGCTGAATGTGAAAGAACCCTTTGTGTGACAATGTTATTGTTCTTTTCCATGTAAATCCATACAAAGTAAACCTGAGGATATAAAATGTGGATTTCCACTACACAACATAATTACAAAATAACAAATTTTAGGCAAAATTTAGACACAAACTGAGGACAATATTTTCCTGATATACAGGGTTTATTTAGTTCTCTGAAAATTTAACACGTTTAAAAAAATATGCGATAATACCGAAAACCTTGATAATTTTGGTCACAATAACCGTGAGGTTAAAGTTTCACACCGTGACAACCCTACTCAGCACTTGAGATTCATTTGAAAAACAATCTTCCAATAGACAAAAAGGACTCAACAAGCAGGAAGACTGAAAGCATCGATGCTCTGCTGCCCGTGCCACAGAAAGAGCTCCTCCTGGAAACGTGAATATCAACGCTAAGAACAACTATACAGCAGCTGTCTAGTATCAGAATATCTGGTAGTATAACATTACACAGGTCAGTACTTTCCTAGTACTGACTGGGTGTGCCTCACTACTACTTTATGTGTTTTGTTCAGGCCTTCTGATGGGCAGCCAGTGGTCCTAATGCAGCTGATAGCAGCTCTAATAGGAATGTTGGGTGTTTGCATAATTAAATGAGTCTGTGAACCAAGGATGCTAATGTTATATTAAAGTGTAATTAGTTTGAAAGTGTAAAATATTTGTTAACAATCAAAGGAAAACTTTATTGAATCATTTTCTCTGACCGGTGGTACCAATCACGTAGATATCTTACAGGGATCCCAGCAGTACCCTGTAAGAATCCTGCAGAAATTCTGTGGTTTTCTAGAAATATCCTGAAGCCATCCCAGAAGAACCCTGCATACATCCAGTATATATCAGAGCACAAACCCAGCACAGTTCATGCTAAAGAAAGCTTTACACAATGATCATCAAAGTCTGCATGCAAACACCGCATTACTACAATAAATATGTGCATGCATGATTTGTTTCCGTGGCAACAGCTTAAGATCGAGCATAAAAAAGGTGACCCTGAGCTGCTGGTTGATGCAACCTGCAGTGTGAACGTCAGCTGTCACATGTTCCAGTGTCACATGTGTTTCCCCACGTTTACACGGACAGTCATGGGCGTTTCCTGTCCACTACAACTGTAGATCACGGATGCACGACGCTTCTGCATCCACATAAAAACTGACCTCAGCAGCGAAGATTAGAGGAACTCTTTCACAAATACACATTTTCATTTGAGAGATGCAGAGACCCATTTTTCCTCAGCATCAAAAGCTGCAGTATTGACAGAAAGAGAGAATACGCCGCTGATATTTTTCTCTTTGCTTTTATTTTCTGTCTGAAAGTGGGTCAAGCTGACAGGCAAACTGATTTTCTGTTCTGTGGGAAGAAAAGACTCCAGACTGAATCCCACTAAACTCAGGGCTAATAGGACTTCCTCCTAAACTAATAACCGCCTCCATTTTTCACCACAAGTAATGAAGAAGCTCTGGAAGGCCTTTGGGTTTCCAAACGAGCCTCAGTTACTGATAGGTCATTAAATCACACAATCAAAGTGTCTCTTAGTCGTCTCAATGTAACGTGATGTTTGCTAACACAACATGCTGTCTTAACTTATAACTTTTGTAAACAGTTAAATAAAAATGGATTGTCATCAACATTCCAAACAGCCTGAAGTCAGGGAGGGGCCTTTGCTGTGGTGAAGCTCCGCCCACAGCCGTCTGTGGGGAAAAATTTGGACATAGCCCGCTGATTGCTCCACGATCTCTCTCTCTCTCTCTCTCTCTCTCTCTCTCTCTCTCTCTCTCGGGTCGGATTTGGGTCGATTAATAATTGGATTAATAATTTGAGTGTGGTGCACTGGTGTAGGGTAGGCTGGTGAAACCGGTGCAGCACTTGCACACTGGCAAGTTACACTTGCACCAGGACCCAGCTCAAACTTGCTACACCACTAGGTGATGAGCCGCACTCGGAAAGCATACCTTACATTGGGGACCTGGGTTCCAATCACGAGTTTTCTATTCAGATTGTGTATTTTATTACAGTAATTATATATATATATATATATATATATATATATATATATATATATATATATATATATATATATATATATATATATATATATATATATATATATATATATATATATATATAGTAATAGGAAGCCCAATTTTTAATTATTATACATCCAAATGAAACAATGTCACGGCCAGAAAAGACGTTGGCCCAACTTTCATTTTGGGACTATTTTTCAACCATGAAAGAACGCCTCGGTTTGACACTGTTTCAACGATCATTAAACGTCTGAATGTTTGCTGGGTTGCTTTAACAGGTTCTAATAGCGTACTGGTGAGACTTAAAACACCCTTTAGGGTGTCCCCCTGAACACTGCAATAAGCCTTGTGGCCGGACCGTGAGAGTGGGGGTGGGTAGGGGGGATTCCTGTGCTCCGCTGCCGTTTCTCATCAGTATCAGCATAGAGGAGGCCCACGATTCGTTTTGCTGCCGTGCATCGTCCATGTCAGCGGAGAAGGTAGGGCACCACTCTAACTCTGGGGAATGTGGCAATAGGCAACATTTCACTTTGAGGAATATCCCTTTAAGTTATCAAAGCTGCAGCTGGGTGTGTGCCGTAAAGCCGCTGTGCGTCGTAATGCCGGTTGTAAAGTACTCCACAATGTTGCAAACAGCTTGAAATAGAACTGGCGCTGATCTTCAGCGCCTCGGTGTGGTGCAGCGCTTCTGGAACGAGGCGTGGCACTCCCCGTGTAGCCACTCCCAATAACTATGACGGCTTCTATGTAAAATGTCGGCGCGTCTCTCTCTAGTGAGCCCGAGGCTCAAGTCTTGATGACGACAAAGCATTTTAGTCTTAGTCAGTTTTATAGTCAGCATAGTTTTCGTCTAGTCTCGGCTTATTAACGAAAACTCCCGTTCGTCTTGTCATGCTTTAGTCACCAAAGAGCTACTTTTAGCTCGTCGGTCTGTGACGCTGTCACATCAGTGTCCATTTAATAAAATCTATTTACAAACATCCCATAGTAATTTACCTGTGTATGTTGAGTTAAGGAGAGGATGTTTACGTAGCCAACTGCAGTGACCTTGCATGTTGATATTCTTCAGCCCTTATCATCAAGACGCTCCTGTGGAGATGTTAACTTCTGTGGACGGTCTGGAGGTCTCTGTAAGATGGTTGTACTGCCATCTTTCTTAAGTGTTCGGATCACTTTTGGTACAGCTTTTTGACTGATATGTAAAGTTTTGTGATCTTCTTGTAGCCCTCACCTTTTTGTTTAAAGAAATGATTTCCTTTTTAAAATTTTGTGACATTTCTCTTCCATGTGGAGCCGTTGCTGGCAGCATGAAATGGGAAGAGCTTTTTTTTGTTCAATAATGCCCTTTTATGGTCACCTGTCTGCTGGGCGCCTCTTAGATGAATCATTACACTCACCTGTGGTTGAATGCCTGTTCATTTGAAATGTGTTGTCTTAAGTGTGGCTTTTCTCCTAAGACTATGATCGGGGTGTTGTCATTTTTGCAACATGGTCTTGAATGGATTTGTTAGGAAAATTAATTTTTGTGTGTGAAAATGAAAGAATCTTGTCTGTAATCAATGGCCCACAGTTGTGGGAGCATTTTGTAATTTGGTATCAGACAGAAAATGTTGGTTCTGAATGGAAACTAAAGATTTTCGGACAAATGTAGTGGGGTGTACTCATTTATGCTGAGCACTGGTTGATCTTGGCAAGTATACCAGTTCTACTGGGTATGGAAGGACGAGCATGGAATGGAACCGTACTTCCTGACGCTGTGGCAACAAGTGCTGCTTTATTCTACGATAACCTGACATGAAAGTAAAAGTCTAGTTTGTCCGAGGACGAGAGTACACACGTTCAGATGAGTATGCATGTTGAGAAGCAGTCTTGGAGCGTGTGTAACAAAATGTTTGAGGATGTCTCTCTGACCTGCTGCTCTCGGAGACGCACAAATTAATCTGATGCATTTTTTAAATTCACCTCATTTTCTCTGGGTAGGGTTGGTACACCTTATTAATGACAATGAAATAAGTGTCAAAAGAAATGACTGAAATTAAATAATTAAAAATAAAATTCATTTTGATCAATGTAATAATAGAAAAGTAAAATAAAATAAAAAATCCCAGTTTGAAGCAGCTGTGCCTGCCGCTGCGGTGAAAGGGAAAGGCCCGGAGAGCTCTCCCTCAGAGATGAGTTCAGTAAAAGCTTACAAGATGGTGAAAATGAAAAACGGTGACCTGGCATATTCAGCGCCTGAGGCAATGTCATGAATGAAAATGTGTTTATTTGAAACGGGGGTAACATTTTTTCATGTTTTCCAGGGTCTGTTCAAGGGCAGGGACAACAAGCTCACACATCTCACATTTACATGTTGTGATAAGAGCCAGACACGGCAGAGCTGGATTTCTGACAAACAAACCAACAACCAAAATGATTTTATTAGCCACTGTTGATTCTGCCATATCATACGCAGCCACGGATGTGATCATTATCTCAGATTTAATGAAACATGGATAATATTCCTAAAAAGGGATAATCCAGATGTTTTAAAGTGGGACGATGTCTGTGTTTACGCTCTCTGTCAGGGCCCCCCAGGGCAGCTGTGGCTACATTGTAGCTTATCCCCACCAGTGTGTGAATGTGTGAATGACTGATTGTGTTGTAAAGGCCCTTGGGGGGTTGTAGAACCCTGAGAAAGCGCTATACAAATACAGACCATTTACCATTTTACCATAAAGTGGTCAGTAAAAATACCTTATGTGTATTTTTTGTTTTCCTACAGTTTTCAGTCTCTACAACCTCACAGTGTAATGAAGCATTGCATCACACTCACACTTTATCACAGATTATGTGAAACTGATGCAGCCAAATGGATAAAACCTTGTTCAGGAAAACCAGGATGATCAGGGAAGATCTAATGCTCACTTTGTTTATAAAAGACAGAAGCAATCCATAAAGAGGTGTCTCTTGTTAGCTAAAACACTTAGGGCTGCTCAGCACTAGTATCTCCTATCTAATTAAGATGTGTTTAAATCCCTGATGGGGCATAAGGAGACACGATGCTCGTTCTTTAACCCAGTTCTCACCTCGCTGTGAGGGAAAACTATGCTAAAACAACAAACAACTTCTGACTTTTAAGCCTGGGGCACACCGGAGGCCGACGTGCCATGCTGTGCCCGCTCCCCGCCTGCTCCCCAACAGCTCCCCACCTGCTCCCTGCCTGCTCCCCATCTGCTCTCCGCCCGCTCCCCGCCTGCTCCCCATCTGCTCCCCGCCCGCTCCCCACCTGCTCCCCATCTGCTCCCCGCCCGCTTCCCACCTGCTCCCCACCTGCTCCCCACCTGCTCCCCATCTGTTCTCCGCCCGCTCCCCGCCTGCTCCCTGCCCGCTCCCCGNTTTCATTGGTTGTCACCTATAAATATCAAAATTAAACGTAATAAACATCGGAAATACATTGGTCTGTGTGCATTGCATGAATATAATGTACAAGTTTCACGTTTTGAATGGAATTACTGAAATATTTTCAACCTTTTGACGATATTCTAATTTACTGGCCAGCACCTGTATTATATTTTTTACAAGTGTATGTAAACTTCTGACCACAACTGTATATATATATATATATATATATATATATATATATATATATATATATATATATATATATATATATATATATATATATATATATATATATATGTATATATATATATATATATATATACATAACTGTCATTTTAAATAGAAGCCATTATAGTTAATGCGAGTGGGCACACGGGGAGCGCCATACCGTGTCCCAGAAGCGCCGTGCTTAGGCGCTTAAGATAGGTGCCAGTTCAATCTCAAGCACTGTGGCGCCGCTGTTTACGACATTGTGGAGTACTTTACAACAGACTTTACGACACGGAACGGCTTTACAACACAATCCCAACCGCTGGCACAAACTCAGCCGCAGTTTTGACAACTTTAAAGTACATTTGATCTTAAAATATTCTAATAAATAGCGTATTTACCCATTTTTTAATGAAATTGTGTCTCACAAAACACGACGGCAAGTCTGATCACGTATAAACAATAGAGTCACTTCCCACTTTCTGTTCTCAAGTCCCGCGTGATGTCATGACTATCGCGCGACTTTCCAAGAAGCGCTCGGCGACGTGTCCTGTGTGACCACTTGACCTCAAAATCTCAGGCGCGACTCTGCGCGGCGCGTCCAGTGTGCCTCATATTCTTCATCAACATGCAGGTGTGTCCATGTACACGGACCTGCGG
Organism: Nothobranchius kuhntae; assembly: GCA_006942095.1. Classification (NCBI taxonomy): domain Eukaryota; kingdom Metazoa; phylum Chordata; class Actinopteri; order Cyprinodontiformes; family Nothobranchiidae; genus Nothobranchius; species Nothobranchius kuhntae. The sequence continues at coordinate 1,097,965 of SSNQ01034628.1, forward strand.
TAGGTCCATAGTAAGAACAGTACATATAAAAGGATAGAAAACAGACACAGATAAGATGAAAACAGCATAAGAACAGAGCTAGTTACACACATACATGCAGCTCCTCCAGTGTTTCCACAGATCAGTTGAGAAACGATTTGAACTTTGTTGTACATCAGTCCAACTGCAGATGATATTGTCAGCCTACGCACACATCTGTACGAGACTACGATGCACTGCAGCACAGACGGGGACACCAGCACGCATAAACTACTGACTGGTACTGCTCTAGCGAAAGACCTTCAACAGAAGTCTCATCCTATCATTGGATGCTACATGAAGCTCAAGTAAACTGCTTGTTCTCGTACTCCGCCATAGATGGGCAGTGTACATAGGCGTGCAAGATGCTGTAAACAGTGTTAGTTTGACAGATACAGAGAGCATGAAAAACTTTCAGATGAGCATGTTAGCCTGCACACATAGCAGACGGCAGTGCCTATAAAAACATTACCCCAAATATTTACCCTCATTACAAACCGGTAACACCACACCTTCTGACGAATGAAGTCAGCGAAGCAGCTATTTGTCCTCTTTGCTTCTGATAATCATCAGATTGCTTTTTGTTGCCTTTTGGTCCAGAGGATGTTCTTAGCAGATCCTCAGTAGTTGTTGCAACCCAGCACTGTATGGACAGAAGATTACCAAGTTGTCTGCGTACATCAACTGATTCACAGTAAAAATCCCAGCTCTACAACCAGCCCTGCATTCCTTCAGCAGTCTGCATAAGTCATCCATATACATTAAAAAGCCAAGGAGACAGAATTCTGCCTTGCTGCACTCCATTACCTACAGAGAAGAAGATGAGACAGCATTTCCCCATTTCACATCCACAGACTGATGGACGTACCAATACAGGTAACTGCTCACCAGTCTGCATGCCGTTGCACATGGAACTGACTGAACACCAACATTTGTTGTACACTGAGTCGGTTTTTCGTGTCTGATTCTGGAATTATCTGCACAACCTGTACAGTCTGTATTTCAGTACTGCTGCAGCATATAACAGCTAATGGAGCACACTGCTTACACAAGCATGTACACAGCTGATAACATGCACAGCCTACATTGTTCTACAGTTTACATTTTGGTTTTGTAGCATTTTGTATTCTTTTAATCTCAGGATTATTCACTTAAATGCATCCTTTTGGTGTGCAGTGTGCTCAGCTAGGTTCAACACATTTCCTTACTGAGCTCAGGGCAATAAAGCTTTAAATCTTCTCCCCCTGTCTTTCTGACATGAGTGTGGTGTCACTATGCAGTGGAGAATAGTCCTAATTCAAAGATCAAGTTGTGGGTCTTTGTGTGTATGGTGGGGTGTAAGATGGAACAGGAGCATTTCTCATCATTGTTCTTATGCAGATGGTGCTGTGTTCTCCTGAGCAGCAGAATTTCGTCTCCATTCTGACGGCGTGTTTTACCCTGATGCAGAACAACACTACCGCTCAGGCTGACCTTAAAAGCAAAGAAAAATGCAGTTTTTCTTAGAGGAAAGTCGCAGCAAAAACAGGAGTCAAAACCACTTTCTCCACAACACCTGTGTTAAATGCAGCGTGATGAAACCAGCTGACATGCCTCTGCTGATGAAGGTTTTGATGCAGAACTGGACTAAGACTGACAGAAAAGCACCCGCATCGTTTCCTCTTAGAAAACGTGTTTTATCGTTTATGGAATGAACATGCAGGCAGACTGTCAGTGCATGGATAATGCCTCACTCAGCCTGGTAGCTAATGCTATTTTTCCTCCTGGCACCTTATGACAATGCTGAAAATACAATAAAAAAGAAGCCTCGGTGGCTTGCTGGTGTGCCTCATACATCTTCAGTCATGCGGAAGGCCGTCCGTCAGTTTTACTGCACATTGGCTTCCTCTAAACGCAGCGTCGATGACTGATGACCCTAAGTGCAACTAGATAACTACAGCAGGGGATGATAAAAATGTGAGAATACACATCCTAGACAGGAAATTGGCCATTTTGGAGCAATTGGCACACAGGGGCTGAGGCGATGGCACTTCCCTCAGTGCTCCTCTCTTGAAAAGCTCGAGATGTCGGGTTGGCTGCTGGGAGAAAGTTACTGGCCGCTGAACATATTACTGACGTTCATTCACCCAATGGATCTCAATTCATCTCCCTTGGTCTTTCCTTCCACTCTTGGTGGTGACAGGGTCAACCATGTTATGGGATAAGCCAATCAGAAACTGTTTCAGTCAATGTGTCCA
>SSNQ01034628.1:1105219-1118601 GCA_006942095.1 Nothobranchius kuhntae
ACCGCTGACCTGACCTCAGCACCAATGCACTAGTTTAACTACGTCTGCAGCAGCTCTCAAGCTTCTATCGACTTTTCAGCAATCAAATCACAGAAATAATGTTTACATTCAGTTTGTGTAACACGTTTCTGCAGTGTGTGTGGTGACGTTGAGGTTTTGCCAGGACTTCTCACTACTTCTTGCTTGATATGCATTTTATGGCCATTTTTTCATGTGTTACACCGGGTTCTGGACAAAACTAATCTTTATACTGAAAACGTTGAATCTCGCAGAGTAAAGATGCGTTTCCATTTCCAGAACTCGAGGGTAATTCCTGGGATGGGTAAACTGACCAGGAGACAGGACGCCCCATTCCTCTCAGCTGTCTTCATTCAAACTCAGCCCTTCCAGGACATCGCACAGACGTCAGCATCCCGACTGCTTTGGCAGTGAGTGATGTCACTGATCAGCGTCACATTCAGAACAGTAAAAGCATTTATTCTATCGAAGTTTATCATAATTTAATCCTTTCAGAGGACGAGGGCAGCTGTGGTTTGTAAAATGTGGTGTTCAATGACCAGAAGAAGTGCTGTGTTTCACAGCGCTCTAAGACCAGTCTATGGAGGAATTTCCCCGTGTTTTCCGGTGTCGGGAGTTCGATTTTAAACGATGACGTCTGCTGATGTCATTTCCTACTGAGTTACAACCAATCAGCACGAGTTAACTAAAGATTCCGCACTACTCCTCCGGGCCATTCGGAGTACCTACCCCTGAGCAGGTACCCAGAAGGTTCCTGAAAACCGCCGTTCAGCTGACCGATCAAGTGCAGGTTCCTGTAAATCTACCCTGAATTCCAGCAGTGGAAACGGAGCTACTGGCATATTTCCCTTCCTTTAGTGGAACATGTGTGATTTAAGTTTATAAGTAATTAACTAGAAACACTTAAAAGACAACCAGGAACTGGGACTGGAACTTCTGCCCTTTTAAAGTTAAAGTCCCATTAGTTGTCACACACACTGATGTGTGTGCGAAATTTGTTCTCCGCATTTGACCCATCCCCTGGGGGAGCGGTGAGCTGCAGACATAGCCGCGCTCAGGAACTATTTGGTGGTTTAACCCCCCAATCCAACCCCTTAATGCTGAGTGTCAAGCAGGGAGGCATTGGGTCCCATTTTTCAAAGTCGTTGGTATGACCCGACCAGGAATCGAACTCCTGATCTCCCGATCTCAGGCCGGACACTCTACCACCAGGCCACTGATTGCTGCTATGTTCAACATGAAGCTATAAAAACTGTGTAATGGAGGCCTTCTGCACCAGGACCTTCTCCCCCGCTAACAGCTGCCAGGACCACGCCCCTTTTTACTACCTGCTTTTATGACATTCTGAGCTGAAAATGTGACATCAGAGACAGTTGGTTGCTGATTGGCTTAGAGGGTGGAGTCCCTGGTTGCCTTTTCCATATCTCCTGTTTTCAGAGTCTGAACATGATGTTCAACATGTCCTCCATTCCTGTGACTAGAATGTTTCTTAGTTGAGATGGTGGTGGTGGAAAAGGACCATGACGTTTCATGACTCCATCTTTAGGAAGCAATGAGGTAAGACAGAGCTTCACTGACCAGCGTTCAGGGATACTTGCACACCTATTTCCTACTTCAATCTTTATGGGTGTGAGTACGCAGCACTACAGTGGAGCTGGTGAGCCTCATCCACAGGGTGAGATGGTGACGGAAGGCTCTGCATCTCAGCAGCCTTTTTCTGCTGCTGATAAGGTGAAGCTGAAGGGCACAGCCATGTGAATTCATGACAATGCTCCAATTCCAAAGAAAATTAATATAATTTATGCTATGTTCAACACCAATTTACCTGATGCTCTCGCTCAAACAGAAAGGTGAGTCCTAAATGAAAGGGCTTTGCCCGAGCACACAGTCAGCATTAGCATCTGAAGGCGGAGGATACTGGAGATAAACTCCTAACAGGAATAGGACCTCTGAAGGTATGCTGTGTCAGACATTCGGAGTTCTTGAATTTTCAAGATGTGGACTCCACTGACTGGACTTGGTCTAACACATTTTGCAAATACTCGACTGTGTCGTAGTATTTACTAGAGGTGGGAAAAATGATCGATTCTAAGATGCATCGCGATTCGGCCGTGCGTGATTCTGCATCGACGAAGCAACGTGACATAATGAGATTTTCTCCCTGTGTCTATGTTCTGGACGCGCGAGGACAATAAAGTTTTGAGGTTTTACAATTACTTCTGGGGGTAGAGTTGTAATGACATGCGAACTGCGTTGCCCTAGCTCCAATTTAAAACAGAAAAGGCGGACAGGGATACAGGGCCAACATTACCAGTAATCAAAGATGTATACGTTACATTTAAATCAGATGTCTGGGCTAATTTTGGTTTTGGGATCCTGGATGTGAAAGAATCACTTAACACAGTATTTGTTTACTATGTTTAAGTTCAGTAATATTCTATCTTAAAGCTGCTCTACCAAAAACATTATTTCTTGTATTATTTAAGTAATTATAGGCAGCACACTTTAAAAATTGTTGCTCACTATAGTGAATAGATGAATGTTCTGTTTTTCAGGGATATCGAAATCAAAAAGAAATTGAAAACTATTCTACTGCTTTTATGTAAGTATTGAAACATTTTGTGAAGAATCGTGATGCATTTCAGACTCAAATCGAATCTTCAGGCAGATAATCGGATCAAATCGTGAGGCAGGTAGAGATGCACACCATTAGTATTTACAGACCAAGTCAACCCCTCAAATCATCCAGAATTTCCCATGTGGCAGGACTCGTTACCCTGCTGAGAGAAGCCGCTGCCACTGTGTTGTGGAGCTGCACTTGGTCAGCAGCAGGATTGTGTCAGAAATGTCAGATTGCGAGGTTCCTCTGCTGGGTTCCTTATATAGGAAACATTTTTTCTGATTGGCTTAATGAACTGACCTGATTTGGAATGTTTATTATGTGAAGTGCTTTGAAACGACTCTTGTCGTGATTTGGCGCTATATAAATAAAGTTGAATTGAATTGAATTGAACAATGCCTGAAGCATCACATGATCCCTGAGGACTTGGCTTTGTCCAGCAGTGCATGTTGGTTCCTCATGTTTGCCCAGATGACCAGCCTACAAAGACCTACACAGACACACGATGCACGACAGTTACGGCTAGCCCCGTTTTAACGATAAAGCCTGGTTAATGCTTCTCCGTCAGCTCCGCAAGGGACGGACCGCACGGACGGACGGAAGCGTTTTGCTCTCATACTTCTCCGTCTCCTGGAGAGTGTTGCAAAGCAATTGCCCGGCAGGACAACAGAGGGCGTAGCGCTGTTCTGTGGTATCCTGTCATGTATCGGTCGAAGATGGTGTGTTTATATTGTGTTTTTTGTGTATATAAGAGACTTTTAACACGGACATATTTGTCTCTCGTTCTCCCACCGCTTCATGCGCTCCCCACCTCTAAACCCACGTTTCCTGTCATTTCCGTCCACAAATAAAACGCTTGTTGCACATCTTTTCACTCCTCCAGTCACGGGAGGATTAAACGTTCATATTTTTAGAGTTTTTTCGCGAGATATTCTTCAAGCTTCTCCGTGTCTGCCGCTAGTTATCCTCGGCTCTCTTTGCAATGGCGGCGCTGTAAACAACAGCGGCGTCCTGACCAATCACAAGCTTGCGTAATCCGTCTCGTTCGACGGATGTTTAAAAAAGTGGGCTCGACTCCGTACGTACTTGTCATCTGTCTTGCCCATGTATGTCTGATCTCTGAATTGTGTGTACTGAAACTCAATTTCGTTTCTCTGTATGTCTTGCACATGTGGTAGAAATGACAATAAATGACTTTGACTTGCATGCCTGCCGGAGCCCTACGCAAAGACGGATAATGGCGTTGCGTGTCTCCGCACTGACGCAGACAGAGAAGCATAAATCAGGCTTTAGTATAACGCGCACGTGTTCAAATCAAAGCCTGTGACTTCCTGTAGCATCGTAATGTCACCAGTCCATTTTATAAACTGGTTTGGAGCTCTCTTTAATGACTTGAGATCAGTATTAGTTAAACAGTGCTGGGATGAGGACATATAAACTGCTGTTGGTGGGAAAAATGAAAACCTGAGTTCATAAACAGTTTTAACAACCTTTATAGATCCAGCTGGAAACAGTGATGGTGAACGTAGCAGGAAACAGGCCAGCGTGTCGTTCAGATCTTTCCTTTTTCTCTGGTGACTGTTTCCACTTTGGGTAAAAACTGAGCACGACAAACAGGAAACATCCCACAAGAGCTCGAGCTACGGCGATCCATGCAAGCGGCCATATTGGTTCTGATGTCAGCATAAACTTCAAGGACAGACTGTTCATTTGCTGCTGTCAGGTGACTTTTACCATCTATCTGTCTGTTTTCACAATGTAACAGGTACTGAGTGTGTGTGTGTGTGTGTGTGTGTGTGTGTGTGTGTGTGTGTGTGTGTGTGTGTGTGTGTGTGTGTGTGTGTGTGTGTGTGTGTGTGTGTGTGTGTGTGTGTGTGTGTGTGTGTGTGTGTGTGTGTGTGTGTGTGTGTGTGGTCATGCGCATGTGCATGTGTGTGTGTGTGTGTGTGTGTGTGTGTGTGTGTGTGTGTGTGTGTGTGTGTGTGTGTGTGTGTGTGTGTGTGTGTGTGTGTGTGTGTGTGTGTGCTGTCTTTAGGTGTGTGTGTGTGTGTGTGTGTGTGTGTGTGTGCATGCGCATGTGCATGTGTGTGTGTGTGTGTGTGTGTGTGTGTGTATGTGTGTGTGTTACATGTTAGGCCTCCAAATCCCTGTCACAGGAAGTTTCATGTGTACATTAAGGCCGACTGAAGGAGTTTGCTTACAGGTGTAGCAGCCGGCCTGCTGGACGTGGTTATTCTGCAGGAGGATGTAGACTGAAGGTTTGAGCTGAATACCGTCTGCACCTGATCCACATATCCTCACAGCATCCCCTCTTCAGCCGCCTGTTAGAACGAAGCAACAAGGGAAAGTTACTGTGTGACATTAAACCCATCATCAACTGATAGCCATCAGGCTGACACAACATGTTTTACAGTGTAAGCTAAAGTCAGACAAACCCTGACTGGAGCGCTCCAGTTAAACCCAACCCATCCGAGCTTCTGCTCAGAACACTGAACCACTGAGTGAGTCACTCATTGAAGAGAAACCATAACTGTGCTCCCATTCAAAGTGACATCAACATTTTAAAATAACAGCAAGTTTAAAGGCAATGCCAGACATACAATAAGAGAGAGTCGTCATAGAAACCTTCATGAAACAGGTTCACTGTAATACAGCTATAGACACACTGCTCCTCTTGTTCTAGGAGCATGCAGGGTCATTCAATATGAAAACAGGTCCTGTGTCACAAGCATGGCAGTATTTCTAGAGGGTATCAGCTGAAGCGATCACTAAATACTCAGAAAAGGGAAAACTGAGGACTCAAAGAGTCGACAGCTTTAATCCAGACAGACAAGGATAGTGGACAGTCTCCTCAGCTCAGTCCTACTAGCTGCTGCATTCTAGCTCATCACCAGCAGCATGTGAATAGTGTGTGCGCAGGTGAAAGGCTGATGTGTTGTAATGCACCTGGGGGGCTTACAGCTATTTTACCAACAGCTTCTATTAGCAGTGGAGATGCCCAGCAGCTGCTGTATTCTTCAGATTTCTGCATCAAGCTCCTTTCACTTGTTTGATATGATGAACAATATGTGTCATTTCATGCCTGAAGCCCATTTGGGTTAAATCAAATGTTTTCATTGAATGTTATAAATGGTAAATCACCTGCATTTGTACAGCACCTTCTTAGTGAACTACAACCCCCAAAGGCGCTTCAAAACACAGTCATTCACCCATTCACACACACACTCTCATGCTGGCGGGGATGAACTATGAAGTAGCCACAGCTGGCAGAGGTTACGCTTGGATCGGGATCATCCCAGTGATCCCTGAGCACCTTCATATATTTGTTTTCCTCCCTGGCTCTCCGTCCCCATTTCTTCCCAAAACTCTTAGTCCTGTTTCCATCTCAGAGATATTCCTCGAGTTCTTGTTGCAGCCGTTCTTTGTATCTGAGAGAAATTGAGAAATATGGGTGTAAAAGAATTTCTTGTTGTTTATAACTACAGAGTTGTTAATTTATACACCTCATCAGACACCTGTGTGCAGGCTTACGATGCCCTTGTATGAGTTGCTCCCGGCGGTCCGGAGTGGTGCGGTCACCGGACGTCGAAACCACGATACTCAGAGATTAGTTCAGCTTTCATGAGATGCAACCCGGGTTCTGAGAGTTGAAGTCGCTGTTGTGTCTGCAATCACTCGCAGCGTCACAGAAAGGTTTTGCCTTAAGGTCAAAGGAGATGGTTTCAAAAGAGGCTTCTTTCCTGATTTGGCCGAGTCGGGCTCAGCTGGAAACCGAATTAATCGGGAAGTAATTCTTGTTTTATTAAACTCATTATTTATCATTTCTGGTGTATTCTGACAAATTGGAACGTGCCATGTCTGGAAGGCTTTACCAAAACATCCCTCAGAAAGCCACGCCTTCCTTCAGATACAAACATGTGTTTAACCTTAATGAGTATCTTATTATAACGTGTATGAGTGTAAACAATGATTAACTTGTTAAATCAAACACAGTCATTTGTGATGTAAATGGATCATTGCAAGAACAATATTCATTTCAAATTCATTGATTTAAGCACAGATTATTCAAACATCTCGTTTATTAATCACATGTGATTATTTAACTTATAGCTGTAAAATCATGGAGTCTTCACTTATTCAGAGGGAAGAATGTTGTCCAGCTTCCAAGCAGAGAGTGCAGGACCTCGGGGCAGAATCTGTTTGAATGTTTTGTCTCTATGGTATGTAAACACGCGCCGAACAGAACCTTCTGGTTCTGGAAGGCCAAATAGAAAGTGGATGTATGCTGTAGATGAAATGTTGTATTGTTATGATCAATATACAGGTGAAAATTCACCCGTTTTGGTACGTTACATTTTTATTACCAAACAGGAACTTCAAATCCTGGCCTCATGCTGACCAGTTTAATGACTGCAGCCTGTCTGTGACCACAGGTCTACGCTCTGGTCCAGAGAACGGCATGAAGTAAAATAAATATGAGGTAACATAAGGAAACACTCATACATCCCAACTGTAGCTACATGTCTACCAGCTTTAACAAGCCAGATAAAAGGTGAAAACTGAACATTTCATGCAAAAAGTCAACTAATAAAATTCTATTTGTAGCTAAATAAATATTTCATGTAAATATGAATAGTGCTGGAATGAAGCAGAATCTTACTTTTAGTAAATAGATGAGTGTTCAAATAAAAACCAGAGTGACTGTAATCTGTCCCTCCTCGTATCACCATCTACACAAACGGCGTTCTGGGTCACCTGACCAACCAGGTGGATTTTCTGTGTGGCATTTCCATAACTTTGTAAAAGCTGCTGATGCAGATAATCAGATCATCTCCTCCGTGTGGTTCTCCGCTCTCCCATCGCAGTTCGCTCCGTTTCTTTCTGTGACGCTGCAAAGCTGGTTTCCCTCTAATAGGGCTTGTGATCGTGACGTCATCATCCACACGTCCGCCCTGTTGGAGGCATCTGAGTCCTTACTTGTTGCTTGTTACTACTGTAAACATCGCACTCAGTCTCGTTCTCGCGACTTAGATTAATCTATTATTCATTTTGATCGGTTATATTACACAACTCTGGTAAATCAATGCTGTGTTGTGGGATGACACACGTGATCGTCAGGGAAATACAGGTCCTTCAAAAAAAATTAGCATACTGTGATAAAGTTCATTATTGTCTGTAATGTACTGATAAACATTAGACTTTCATATATATTGGATTCATTACACAAAACTGAAGTAGTTCAACCCTTTAATTGTTTCTAATATTGATGATTTTGGCATACAGCTCATGAAAACCCAAAATTCCTATTTCAAAAAATTAGCATATCATGAAAAGGTTCTCTAAACGAGCTATTAACCTAATCATCTGAATCAAGTAATTAACTCTAAACACCTGCAAAAGATTCCTGAGGCTTTTAAAAACTGCCAGCCTGGTTCATTACTCAAAACCGCAATCATGGGTAAGACTGCCGACCTGACTGCTGTCCAGAAGGCCATCATTGACACCCTCAAGCAAGAGGGTAAGACACAGAAATAAATTTCTGAACGAATAGGCTGTTTCCAGAGTGCTGTATCAAGGCACCTCAGTGGGAAGTCTGTGAGAAGGACAAAGTGTGGCAGAAAACGCTGCAAAACGAGAAGAGGTGACCGGATCCTGAGGAAGACTGTGGAGAAGGACCGATTCCAGACCTTGGGGGACCTGCGGAAGCAGTGGACTGAGTCTGGAGCAGAAACATCCAGAGCCACCGTGTACAGGCGTGTGCAGGAAATGGGCTACAGGTGCCGTATTCCCCAGGTTAAGCCACTTTTGAACCAGAAACAGCGGCAGAAGCATCTGACCTGGGATACATAGAAGCATCACTGGACTGTTGCTCAGTGGTCCAAAGTACTTTTTTCGGATGAAAGCAAATTTTGCATGTTATTCGGAAATCAAGGTGCCAGAGTCTGGAGGAAGACTGGGCAGAGGGAAATGCCAAAATGCCTGAAGTCCAGTGTCAAGTACCCACAGTCAGTGATGGTCTGGGGTGCCATGTCAGCTGCTGGTGTTGGTCCACTGTGTTTTATCAAGGGAAGGGTCAATGCAGCTAGCTATCAGGAGATATTGGAGCACTTCATGCTTCCATCTGCTGAAAAGCTTTATGGAGATGAAGATTTCATTTTTCAGCACGACCTGGCACCTGCTCACAGTGCCAAAACCACTGGTAAATGGTTTACTGACCATGGTATAACTGTGCTCAGTTGGCCTGCCAACTCTCCTGACCTGAACCCCATAGAGAATCTGTGGGATATTGTGAAGAGAAAGTTGAGAGACGCAAGACCCAATACTCTGGATGAGCTTAAGGCTGCTATCGAAGCATCCTGGGCCTCCATAACACCTCAGCAGTGTATCTGTGTGTGTGTGTGTGTGTGTGTGTGTGTGTGTGTGTGTATGTGTGTGTGTGGCCCGGAGGACAGAGGACAGGAGAACGTGCAGCTAATTTATTAAATAACTTGGTTCTGTACCTTTCTCTTCAGCACAGCCGACAAAGGTTTATGATGGGTCAGTCCTCCTGCATGCTCAGATCATGCCCTTCCCTTGCTTGAAAAGTTGTTCCAAAATGAAAGTTGAACCCACATCTTTTTTACCTGTGAATTCAATGCCGTTCAGCGAGTCTCAAATAAAAATGTGGGCATCTCACTGTAAAAAAATATACCATTAATGTAAAAAAGAAACTCTAAATAATTTATGTTCACACCCACAATTGAACATAGGAATTCTGCATGAGAGTCAGACATCTTACAAGGTGAGCTACACTCTAGTAACAGTCACAGTATCTGTAACTTTTATATCCTTGATGACAGCGGAAACAACGTCAAACCAAAGAATGGTTCGGAGCGAAAATGGCTATTTTGTTGCTAATTTGCAGGAAATATCTAGAAGATAGTTCTACAGAAAGTAGCTAAGGTTCCTTAGAAATGTAGCTAGCTTTGTCACTAGGTGTTAGGAACAGCGACAAAGTGGCACTACCTCTCTCTCTGCTGCTAAAGCTACTGATAGCAAATGCTACGGGCTATGCCTGAGCGTGAACGTGCATGAAGCAGCCTGCTGGACCAGAGCAGCTCTCTTTTTCTATGATTTTACAGAAAAACAGGCGATCACAGTAAAAATGCCAGGGCTCATTCTACAGGACCAGGGCATTGCAGGAGAATGTATGAAGATGAAATTTATTATTTCTATACATGTTTTGGCTGTCAAACTTCCATAATGCCCCTTTAAAAACACGTTTCTTTTATTGGTCGGAAGAAATATGCCAATTTTTTTGGGATAGGAATTTTGGGTTTTCATGAGCTGTATGCTAAAATCATCAATATTAGAAACAATAAAAGGCTTGAACTACTTCAGCTGTGTGTAATGAATGTAATATATGTATGAAAGTCTAATGTTTATCAGTACATTACAGAAAATAATGAACTTTATCACAATAAGCTAATTTTCTGAGAAGTGTAAAGTTGGAAAACAAGCTAACTTTTCACCATTTTCCTGCTTGGAGGCAAAACCACGGAGACCAAGTATCTAGCTAACAAAGTGCTGTTGGATCGCTGCTGTAAGGCCACCAAACATCACCTTCTGGAGTGTTTTCATTCTGGTAAGTTACAGATGTGTACGTGTTTGTACATCATTTATTTCCTTCAACCGCGACATGCACTCGAAACACACACACACACACACACACACACACACACACACACACACACACACACACACACACACACACACACACACACACACACACACACACACACACACACACACACACACACACACACGTATACATACACAAACAATTGCAAGATCCTCAACTAGAGCTCAGTTTGTGTAATTTAATCCAATGGTTTACGTAAAAACTAACACTATTATATACCTGTATGAAGCGATTGTGCAATGGAACGCTGGCAACAAAGCTCTGCCTGATCAACACTATCCAAATCTGTCATTTGTTATTCTCCCAGTCGATTACTAACCAAAACCTCATGCTTTATGCAAAACATCTTTTATTTAAACATCAAATGATTTTCAGCATACCAAATCTTTTAGGGCTGGGCAATGATTCAAAAATGTATCGTTATCAAAATTTCTGACCCTTATCGAGATAATTTGTCTCATGTCAATAAATTTGATAATAAAAAATGAATAGATGTGTGTAGGTTGGCAACGCTCATGTCCCTTTAAGAAGCTGTACCACCATAACGTAACACACGTGAAAGCCGCTTCTAGTGGACAACATTTGTTTCTGTGCATACCTGTAGTTATTGTCCATTTATCGTTATCGAGGTGAAATCCTCAATATATCGTGATATTGATTTTAGGCCATTTCACCCAGCCCTACAATCTTTACAGAAAACATAAAGAGCCGTATGTAAAAAAACTGCACATAAAACATAATAAAAACGATATTCACTTATCACTTAGCAGTGGTTCCCAAACTTTTCAGCCTCTGACCAACAGATGTTCCTTCTTATTTTTTATGTTATTTAGAAATTTTCATTCTATTTGGAAAGTTTTAATTTATACATACATACATAAAGCTCTTTTTAAATGTTATATTTTAATTTTATTTTTATGATTATGTGGCACACTTTGACTTCCGTATTTAACGCATCGGCATCTGCCTCTTTTTACAGCTTTTTTTTTACACATTGTCGCTATGTCTACCACATTAGCTGTGTTTTTACCATCATTTCTACATCCATCACGTCCCAAAGAAGGTTAAACAAACATCAAACCCAACGTTTGGAGCTTGTAAACTCCACACACCTCTCGTGCAGCACCAGCTGTCTGATGCTGCAGCTGCGTCAATCTTCCCGACTGGATGAGTGAATTTCTTCATCAAAGTCAATATTCTGCTTCATAATCAGAGTCAGTCATGACCAGACAAAGTGATCAGTCAACAAAGACCAGACCAGCCAGCAATTATACGTTTTATCTAATATTTACGCTCTTCATGTTGCTCACATCTCCTCCTCTCCCTGACTGGGAGCCTCTCTGCGGGAGGCATTTTTCAAACTCTAAAAACTCCCAAAACTTTGCTCAGCCTGAAGGTTCCACATCTCCACTATCTTCTGGTGTAAAGTAGTGACTTCATGAGGGATCATATTTGTAGATGAGACTTGTTAAAGTCAGCAATGACGCTTGTCGCAATACTGTGACTTTGGTGCTTATAACTAGTAAGTCCCAACACCGACAACAACGTACTGAAACTTTAACCAGCATGCATAAACAGACAGATCGGTTCTGCCTACTTACACTGTTGGTGTTTTTAAAAAACGCTGTGAATGTTGCTTCATCCTGCGTCCTAGCACCAACCACTTTGGTGCCTCTAGAGTCAGTGTTTGTTTACGTCATGCTGCATTCAATGTAATTGGGAAAGAGATCTGAGTCAATCTGAATCTGGGGGGGACATTTTCCCACCGTCCCCCACCCTATCTGCGCACCTGCCGGTCCCTAACGTCTTTATTTAACGTATCCATGTGTATTCCACACCTTTTGGGGATTTTATAATGTCAACACGTTCTTTCACCCATATCTGCTCCTACTCTGTGACAGTACCGATTGTTTTTAACGGTTTGTTTACACTTGTGTAACGGAACGGAATGACTGTTTTTTCCCTTCTTGGCTCAAGACTAGTCTGCATGAGAGATAGTCTCAAGGTCTCATGCATTCCTTCTAACCTGCTTATTTTCAGCTGAACAGAAGAATGAAGAATTAACTCTTTTCTTTTAATTAATCAAAAAACTCTATTTAAATAAAGCTAATCCATCAAAATGTTAGTCAATAAATAAGATGTGACCGACCTGTGAAATCAAAATATTAATTACAGACAATTATAGAATATAATAAGTACTGTGACTTTAAGAGTTCCAACAGGACTCATTTCACGTAGCGTTAAAAGACATAACACATTCCTTTCACTGATTCAATCAGAATCCTACAGATCTGATGGAGGCGTGGTTTTGATGGTGTTTGGTAATTTTTCATTCGACAATAAACCATAACATCCGAAGTGTAAACTATGCCACGTCAGCTCTAACGCCAGTTCAAAGCGTTCCAGAGAAAGTGACAGATTGACCAATCCTGATCTAAAACTCTTTAACCGAAAGAACGACAAGATGAAAAATCCAGTCACTCTTCCAACAGCGACAACAGTTCCTTTCACTGATTCAATCAGAATCCTACAGATCTGACGGAGGCGTGGTTTTGACGGTGTTTGGTAATTTTTCATTCGACAATAAACCATAACATCCGAAGTGTAAACTATGCCACGTCAGCTCTAACGCCAGTTCAAAGCGTTCCAGAGAAAGTGACAGATTGACCAATCCTGATCTAAAACTCTTTAACCGAAAGAACGACAAGATGAAAAATCCAGTCACTCTTCCAACAGCGACATATTGCGTGCCCGTCCCATTTACCGGTTCCTTTAAAACCCAGTTCCGTTAGAACTTATGAGACGGAGCATCCATCAGGGTACGATGGGGATGTCGGTGAGTATTATAGTACTAGATCCTGGTTTGGGCGTCCTAAGTTAGAATCATATCTTTTATTTTAAAGGTGAAATAATATGTAAGACTTTCCTTCTGTAGTAGCTCACTTCTTTTTAAGCAATCCCGTTATCTTAAGGTTTCTTTATATTAATCTGTCACAAACCGTAAAGTAAGTCCTGATAATTCCAGAACCCATAATTAATGTGCTTACCTCTGTGCAATTAATG
>SSNQ01034628.1:1118649-1135656 GCA_006942095.1 Nothobranchius kuhntae
CTTATTTTCAGCTGAACAGAAGAATGAAGAATTAACTCTTTTCTTTTAATTAATCAAAAAACTCTATTTAAATAAAGCTAATCCATCAAAATGTTAGTCAATAAATAAGATGTGACCGACCTGTGAAATCAAAATATTAATTACAGACAATTATAGAATATAATAAGTACTGTGACTTTAAGAGTTCCAACAGGACTCATTTCACGTAGCGTTAAAAGACATAACACATTCCTTTCACTGATTCAATCAGAATCCTACAGATCTGATGGAGGCGTGGTTTTGATGGTGTTTGGTAATTTTTCATTCGACAATAAACCATAACATCCGAAGTGTAAACTATGCCACGTCAGCTCTAACGCCAGTTCAAAGCGTTCCAGAGAAAGTGACAGATTGACCAATCCTGATCTAAAACTCTTTAACCGAAAGAACGACAAGCTGAAAAATCCAGTCACTCTTCCAACAGCGACAACAGTTCCTTTCAGAACAAAAGCTGAACCATCAAGACCCAGGCTTGGGTCTCACCAGACGCCAACAAACTGTCGTGTACCCGGAAGTAACCCATAGACGGGTCTGATCAGAACCTCGGCTTTTCCTACCGGCTCGGTTCCAGAGAGGATCAAACTGGACCTCGATATTCCTGATCTACAGAGGACTTCCTGAATGGTAGGTAGACCGGCAAATGGTGTCTCATGTGTTTATGAACCTCCTAACCAAAGCTTAATGCAAAGACATCACCTTCAGTTCCGTCAGAACTAATCGCTTCTTCGGATTTGTTGGTTCTGATTAACATCACACGTCATCCATTCACCGTCTCATCCACTTTAGTTACAGCATACATTTAGTTTTAAAGTCAGTCTAGTTTAATTTGTTAGTAATAAAATTCTTAACTTTTAGACTTGACTCTCTCTCTTCTGTTGTCTCTGAGTGAATACGAAGCTGTTATCTAATCCGTGCAATAGGAAGTTCCAATCTTCTGGTTTAAATAACCTCACAGATCCGTAAGGTGGATTTCATATTTGCTATGGAATCACACTCCTTATGGCTCATTAAATAACATGTAATCTAATTCATTACACTCATCAACCTTCCAACATGGCCGTGCACATCCCAGAATGCTTTGCGTAATCACGTGCGATCCCAAGCCCTACTGCGATATTTGGAGTGACATTAATTACATCATTTGACATCTCATTGGAAAACTCATTTTAAGTGATTTAAGAAAGCATTGGATATTTTATTTCGATCAGCAATTCAAAAGTTATGGCGCGGAGAATCATGTCCGCATTTCTATCCCAGACGTGGCCCCACCGCACATGCCTGCAGTGATTGTGTCCATCCTCAGCGGTGATGGTCCTGACCACAGACCAGTGATCAGGAAGTTCACTGACTGGTGTGAGGCTAATGTTTTACAGATGAATGTTTCTAAGATGAAAGGAATGGTTATTGGTTTTAGGAAAAGCAGCATGGCCCCTACAGCCTGTGCTCATCTCTGGAGAAGTTGTGGAAAATGTGGACCAGTATAAATATCAGGGGACAGTTCTTGACAATAGGTTGACCTTTGAACCGCACATAGACACACTCTGTAAGAAGGCTCACCAACGAATGTCCTTTCAGCGGAAGCTCCGTGGTTTTAATATGGATTCTACTTTTATGAGGATGTTTTATTCATATTTAATATAATTTTTATTAACCTTTATTGTCATGTGTTAGTTTGGGTTTTTAACTTGTAAAAGCAGGAAAATGTTGAAAATAGCTGGCCCCACCCTCACTAGCCTCACTGATGTGTATAAAGCCAGGTCCAATAGAACCAGGCCGGTCTTGGCAGACTGNCACACACACACACACACACACACACACACACACACACACACACACACACACACACACACACACACACACACACACACAACGCTATTTCCTAATGTTTACATGAATCCAATTGTAGGCGGTGACTCTGACGGCTCACTGGCCACACTTCGGACCCGTTCTTAAATCTTGTAGCTGATGTAATTACAGAAAAACATCACCTGGTCAGTTGTTGTCTACAAATGAAGACAATGAAAGAGGCTAAATGCACCACAGGAAGAGCTTGAGTGGTGATTTAAACACCTGGACAAATGTCTCCAGCACTACTGCAGAAGTGCTTCTGACCTCTGCAGTATCAACAACATTTAGTTTGGGGAAGAAACGATCAGATGGGAGTCCAGCGGAAGCTTAAAGGTAAATACCTAAAGAGAGAAGAGTGATCTTGTCATTTTAACAGGATGAGACGTCATGAGGATGATCTGGTTAATATGCAGGACTGAATTAACTAGATTTTATCATTGATTTGACTGCATTTAAACAATAGGAAACAGCCACTGAATAACATGAATATGCAAAAATAAAAAGTGCCAAACTGCTGATTTCCCCTCTTTTAACACGCAGAGGTAGCTCATGCAGTTAAATCAGGAGGGACCGGTCTGGGATTCTGGCTTAGAGAAAGTCCAAAACTGTGTCAGAACATCTGTTCTTCTGTCAGCTTTTTATTCCTCAGAAATATTCCTCTTTGCACTTCTTTGACTACAAATTGCTTATTTTCACTGCACGATCCTTGGTTCAGATTAAATACACCTGGCCTGTATGGCACCGAAAGAGCTCTGTAAGGAGTCGGAAGCTGGAAAGTACAACTGAACCAATTTTAAAGACACCTGCAGAAAGAAAACTGACAACAATAACAAGAGTTATATGTGAGTATTCATTTAAAGGAGTTAAAGAGTAAAATGATTACAAACCACCAAAGGCGCTTCCTTTCTAACATGAGTGCAGATTTAAATGACACTTCTATTTGACCTGCTCTCACAGCTGCTACTGGCAAGATCTGGGGCGTTGTCTACTTTATTACAAATACCAATTTTAACACGAGGCAATAGCCATCAGACATGAAACCAAACACTAAACACAAATGTGTAGAGTGAACATTTTAATAGATGTGCTATTGAAGCTTTTTGTTTTCAGGAACAACCGATTAAATCCACCAGCAAAACAACTAGAAGTGAGAAGAAGAGAACAAGGAAAACTTCCAGGAGACATATTTGAGCGGGCAGTAGAAAATTGTGTGACTAATAATAAAACAGATACATTCATCTATCGCTGGTTTGGAATCGAAATCATGCTAGAGAGATAAAGTTTCTAATTATCTATCTATCTATCTATCTATCTATCTATCTATCTATCTATCTATCTATCTATCTATCTATCTATCTATCTATCTATCTATCTATCTATCTATCTATCTATCTATCTATCTATCTATCTATCCATCTATGGTTGGACACAGGGGTGGAGCCAAGCAGGACTCCCATGAGCTCTGGTTCTATGCCTGGGCCTTATTTTACTTCCCTTGCTAGTGTATTGTTGAACAATATGAAATTGATTCAGTCACAACCAAGAAGCTAAACAGCTAAACATTCAACTCAGGACCAAATCTTTCTCAGATCATAAATATAAGTTGACTCCAGAGCTGTCATTGCCTCCCCAGGCATGAACCCCACCACGTGTCACTGTATGTAGCATGTACAGGACACTGATGATGCTGAACTTTAATCAATTCAGCAAGAGCTTCCATTTTGTTCCAAATAGAAACAAATAACTGCTGCTACTCTCCTCGGGTTGAAGTCCTCCCCATTCCAATATCACTGTCATTAATTATCATAGGTGTACACCTTGGTAGGTGAGATGAGCAGCCTGTCAGCAATAGCAGAGGCCTTGGTTTGAGGAGCTTCCCTCGGCAGAAGCAACTGCAACAGGGAGAGATATATTCACATCCACCATCAGTGTTGATCCTGATAGGACTAGAAATCCATCATACTAGCAGATTAGGATTTGTTTTGTTTTAAATGGGAAATTACTCCATGAAATGAATGTAAGAACTACTACAACAATATGTGATGATAATATAATAGAAAAACTCCTCACACCTTCCTTCTAAACAGACCAACAGACAGATAGACCTAGGCCGGTATGTATACTGTCAGAGTAGTAGTATTGTAGGACCCAAACGCTGTTTCAGGCAGATGATCTTGGAGGCAGACAGGCAAGGAGCAAAACAAAAGGTTTTTATCACAAGGCTCAGACACAGGGGAACATCCAGGGAGGGGCACACGTTTGGACAAGGGTGGCACATGTGAATGGCTCATAACTTTAATACATTTAAATAACAATATATTTTTTTACAAAATTACAACACATTGATCATAATCTACTGGTACTGTCCATACCCTAGAAAACCATCCTGGTACTGTGAGAGGTAAAGATGAGAGGTGATGCTCCTGCGTATCGGCCCACTTAAAGCACCACACACACATGATCTTGACCAGGGCTGTAGGGAGGTGGGACAGGTCTCAGCAGGGACAGGATACAAGGAGGCGGGTTACAGCGTAAGTTGCTGTCTGTCTTGGGGCACAAGTGTGTGATAGATGAACTGAAAAATAATAATTGATATGGTGAAAATTCCTAACAAGCACTCCAGTTTCTTTTGAACACTTGGTGACAATAGCAACAGGATGATTCTTCCTGCAGAAGCATCAGCAGCTGAAGTGGTCATTACTGAGCTGAATTACCACACTAAACTCACTGCAAGCTGCAATTCAGACTGCCTAAATAAACCAGACTCCTGCAATGTCTGTTGGATCTGCCTTAGGCTTAGAAAAATAGGAACATGTGACAAGACACTGAGCAATCCAAATCCATTCAGACCAGATCCAGTGGAATAAAAGGCAAAAACTTAGCAAAGCATAAGACAGAAAAGAATAGTTCTGTGTAAGAGGGAGAAAGGGAGACACCTTGTGTTACATACCGCTTTATTATACAGACATTACAAACATGTGTTTAGTTAGGATGGTGCTTTAGGGACCCATTTTCTTCCAGGTGTAAGACCTAAAATTAATATCAGATTCTGCCAACAAAAGGGCTCTAAAACAATTCATATTATAAGTGACAGTGTGTAGTTTCCCTGGCGGAATTATTATACCTCGCATTTTACTACAGCATCGTCAAAGCTTTATGTGCACGGATTATTAGGAATGTTTGTTTCAGCTGTGAGATTAGACGATAGGATCAATGGAAAAAAAAGTCTGTCACGGTCTCCATGGAAACTTTCAGAGAATCCACAAACAGTGGCTTTCAAATGGTTTTGTTACTGACAGATTTTTGTGAGTTTAGACCAGAAACAGATGAGACAGCATGTGTGACATATTTGGGGAACACTTTACAATCATTTTTTGTTGTTAAACATTTATAAGTCATTAGTTAAACATTTATAAGTCATTATTTAAAGGGGCATTATGGAAGTTTGGCAGCCAAAACATGTATAGAAATAATAAATTTCTTCTTCATACATTCTCCTGCAATGCCCTGGTCCTGTAGCATGAGCCCTGGCATTTTTACTGTGATTGCCTGTTTTTCTGTAAAATCAAAGAAAAGAGAGCTGCTCGGGTCGAGCAGGCTGCTTCATGCGCGTTCACGCTCAGGCATAGCCCGTAGTATTTGCTATCAGTAGCTTTAGCAGCAGCCAGAGAGGTAGTGCCACTTTGTCGCTGTTCCTAAAGCCTAGTGACAAACCTAGCTACATATCTGAGGACCCTTAGCTACTTTCTGTAGAACTTTCTTCTAGATATTTCCTGCAAATTAGCAACAAAATAGCCATTTTCGCTCCGAACCGTTCTTTGGTTTGACGTTGTTTCAGCTGTCCTCAAGGATATAAAAGTTACAGATACTGTGAATGCTACTGGTGTGTAGCTCACCTTGTACGATGTCTGACTCCCATGCAGAAGTCCTGGGTTCAATTCTGGATGTGAACATAAACTTTTTAGTTTCTTTTTTACATTATTGGTATTTTTTTTTTACAGTAAGATGCCCAAATTTTTATTTGAGACTCGCCGAACGGCATTGAATTCACAGATAAAAAAGATGTGGGTTCAACTTTCATTTTGGAACAATTTTTCAAGCAAGGGAAGGGAATGATCTGAACATGCAGGAGGACTGATTCATCTTAAACCTTTGTGCTGTGCTGAAGAGAAAGGTACAGAACCAAATTAATTAATTAATTAGCTGCGTGTTCTCCTGTCCTCTGTCCTCCAGGCTACACACACACACACACACACACACACACACACACACACGGGACTGTCTCAGCTGTTATTTCCGTTAAGGAGTGTGCACGTACAGCATGCACACCTCGTGCATGAGCCTACTACTGAAGCTGCCTTTACACTTTTGGCCTGAGGGGGCAATCGTGAGCATAAAAATTCAAAAGTTTGTAAAGTCCCTTTAAACATTTATAAGCCTTTAGTTAAACATTTATAAGTCATTAGTTAAACATTTATAAGTTATTAGTTAAACATTTATAAGTCATTAGTTAAACATTTATAAGTTATTAGTTAAACATTTATAATTCATTAGTAAGTTCTTTAAAGATAATTTTCAAGGTCATAGATGATGATGAACAAATCATTTATAAATGATTGTGATGACATCTACAAACACTTTTATACATGTTTATTAAGTTATTAACTGATTGGTATTAGGTAATAATTTATTTACAGATGCTTAAATAATGATTAAACATTTATAAACACTTTTTAACACATTTGTTAATGCTTATAGAACATATTTAACTTCCTAAAGTCACAACTGTCATTGGTTGTATACAAGATTATGATGCACCAGTGATTTAGAAATAATTAACTTGTAGGGAGTTTACATAATTCACCCACAGAACCTCTGTAAGGTGTTCCAGAGGGTCTGTTTTGATAGGACGGACATTTTACCGGAAGTAGTTTAGTGTGTTCATGAGTCCAGAAGAGGTAACAGTTTTGTTCTCTGTATCCTAAAGTGCTTGTCTAATGTCATTAAAACGGCTAGCTCCATCGTTCGATACTCTGCCTCCGACTCCAGTTTTTGACTGCTACAAACCAAACATGTTGAAATGATCATGAACACATTTGATCTTAAAAAATGTTAGTTAAATATTGTTGAAATGAGAGAAAAAATCCAGACACAAGCTCTGTTCAGGTTATTTATTTTGTACTTTCTTTTAAGTACAAGAGGAAATCTGCAACTCTTTTATAAACCATCAGTTTATCAAAGAAAGTGAATGTACGAAGGTTTGGAACCTTTGAGGGAAATCCCTGATCTGAGCCCTTCAGCCGAATGAGATCTACAAGGAAAGATCTGACCGATGAACAAGTCTATTGCATCATGTGTTGGATTTCTATCTGATGATCAGACACCAGAACTGGTCAGCATCTGCAAGCCCTCACCTGTCAAAGATCACATGTCATTGTTAACTGTTCTGAAAAAACTCATGACTTAATAATGTTTTAAAAATAAATTATGATGTTATGTTTGCAGAAGATTTTTCTAAGTTTTTTCTGAGACTCCTGCCACGTATGGGATGACAGTTCCTTTGCGCCTGCTGTCCTTTTCTTTGCCAGTTGCTGCTGTGGACACTTTTCTTCTTCTTTGTTTTCGCAGAGTCCCAATTAGGGTATATGCAGTTTTGGAGAGCTTTCTTGATGTGTTTCTCTTCCTTTTGTTTTCCTTCAGTCTTTGTAGGAATGTTCTCAGCCTGATGGTGTAAAGTCCTGATGACTGACATTTTGTGCTCCAGTGGGTGATGTGAGTCCAAATGCAAATACTGGTCTGTGTGCGTTGTTTTCCTGTAGAGTTCAATGCTGATACTTCCATCTTGTTCAGTTTGCACAGCACAGTCAAAGAAGGACAGTTGGTGGTTGTGGACATCTTCCTTGGTGAACTTGATGTTCTTTTCCACAGCATTACTGTGCTTTCAAAAGTCTTCTACTTCCTTCAGGAGAAGTTTGACCCATGTGTCATCCACATACCTGAACCAGTGTCTTGGTGGTGTTCCAGTGTGGGAGTCCAGTGCTCTGGTTTCCACTTCCTCCATGTAAACGTTGGCGACAGTAGGTGATATTAGGGAGCCCATGGTGCATCCATGCTTCTGCCTGTAAAACTTGTTGTTGTGTTTGAAGTAGGTGGTTGGAAGGCCATATATATATATATATATATATATATATATATATATATATATATATATATATATATATATATATATATATATATATATATATATATATATATATATATATATATATACATACATACAAGAAGCAAAAACAGAGTGGACAGTAGAGTGGGGGACGGGTGCAGGGAGGGTCCTAGTTCAGAAGATGCTCTCTGAAGAGCTGGGTCTTCAGGAGTTTCTTGAAGGATGCCCCTGTTCTGGTAGTGCTTGGTAGGTCATTCGTGATGTAAGCCTTTACAAGAGGAGCATTGACGTGATCTTTAAAGGTCAGCTGGTCATCAATCACAAAACCTTTCAAGGAGCCAGAGATAATTAATCGCTTTGGACTGAGATATTGTGCCACATGGGTGGTTTCGCTGGGATGACGTTATCCAGTTTTGAGAGGTTGAGTTTGAGATGGTGAGATTTCATCCATCTTGATATGTCAGAAAGACAGTCCCAGATTCCCAGAGGCAGTGGTTATATGGTGGGAATGACAGGTCGAGCTGGGTGTCGTCTGCATAGCAGTGGTAGAAGGCATGTGATTGAATGATCTCATCCAGTGAGGTGGTGTATATGGCAAAGAGAAGAGGTCCTAGTACAGAATCCTGGAGGATTCCTGTGGCGAGATGGTGAACAGCAGAAGATCTGAGCCAAGCTACATTGAATGATAGTCCTGTGAGGTATGATTCAAACCAGGAGTGTGCTTTCCCTGTGACACCCATGCTAGAGAGTATGGACAAAAGGAAGCTATGGTTGACAGTGTCAAATGCAGCCGATAAGTCAAGCAGGATAAGTGCTGAGGATTTGCCGTGCAGCTGCAGCTCACGGTTCTGGGAGAACCGGGCATGCCTGTCCCATCAACAGCAGGTGGAGCTCACTGCTCCGCCCAGCTCACAACCAGAGCGGGAAAAGCGCATGGGCTTGGATTATATAGACGGGATTCTGTGGGAAATAAAACCAGTTAAAATATTACTTAAGTGTTGTTTGTATGCATGTTGTTCAGTAGCTAAAGCAATAATTAATATCATCTTTTTCATGAGCCCCCAGGGCAGATTTAGGACTGAAGAAGATCTGGGGCTTAACACACACACACACACGATACGCACTAGTCAACATCATATATATTTGTCTTGTACCACATAATTTTTAATCTGAAGCTACATATTAAGCATATTCTGGGCAGAGTAGTGTTTAGTGTGAGATGATAGTAAATATTCCCTTTCTTTCTCCAACAACTTTGCCTGATAAGCTAACTTTAGGCAAACCAGCAGCACAACAAATATTTTCAAATAAGACTCACAAACCTGAGTCAACACCAGTCTCATCAAAGCTGGGGTTCTGTCGTTGTACTTTTGGTCTAAAAAAGTCCTTATGTCCATCTTCACTCATGCGTTTCAGGCAGAGACTGTAGAAGAAGCCGGCTGCTGAAGGGCTTTTTCAGTGGTGGAGGCTCAGGCAGGCTGTATACAAACTACTGCCAGCTGCTCCCTCTCTGTTGGACTTTGGTACTGCATGTTACTTCCACGATTTAGATCCGGGGCTTTTCATAAAACATCGGGGCTTGAGCCCAAGTAGCCGGGCCTAACGCCGCCCCTGAGCCCTACACACTGTGCGTGATGCGCGTTTGGGGAGCGCAGGCGCCGGTTCATCATGAGAGATTGGAGGTGTGGCGTGAGAGCTGGCAGACCTGGTTTTGTGTGATTATTCTATTCTGATATTAATGTATTTTTGACCTCTTTTTACCAGTCATGTTATTTTAATATTTCATTAAGATAAGCGTTTGCTGAAAATTTCACAATACTTAATAATTACCTGAAGTAGTAATAAAGCAAACCCAAAGACCATATTCTAAATGATTTCGTCTTTTTCTCATTAACTTCATGTACTTCAATATAATTACTTGAGGGCTTTATTGTACCACTTGTGAGTTCAGTGCCAAAACAAATCCAAATAGCCTAATCGAAGCTAACCTCCCAAGAGGCCGGAGCAAAACTCTAACCTGTAAAAGTAATTATGGTCTGCCTGAGCCCTTGTTTTCATGGTTCAGGACTCTGGTCCACCGCCACTCTGAACACTGAATTCAATCTGATGACTTCATTTAATTAATACAAAACAATCAAGGTAATTATGGGACCTTACAAAAATTAGGATGGCTGTCAGATTTGAGCAGTCATCAGGGAGAACGAAGCTGAAAATGCTATTGGTGTCGCTAATCACAAAGCAGAGCTTTAACTGGGGCTCGTAGGGTCAGTTTCATTAAAAGATGTGCAATGAATCAATTCATTATTTATGAAAGGTAACTAACAAAATGTGCTTCATACAATTTTATTATTGAAATTTCGGTAATTTTGTTTCTAAACAACAGCTCTACATTCTGTCACGCCTCCATTGTCCCTTCTGACTGAATTTTTAAATCATCCATCACTTAATTTGCTTCACAGAAACAAATTATTCATCAGTGCACCATAATAGCATCATTAGAAATCCATTTAACCTTCAAATAAATGCCTAAATGATTTCATGAATAATTCCATCTTAGGGAAAATTGTTTCCACAGTTGCTTAATTCTGAAAACTTCAGTTTTCTTAATTTTGTCACAGAACACATTACTACTGGAACTGGGTTGGGTCAAAAGATAATTATTTAGTTGACATGAGACACTATGTTCCATGTCCTCTAACAGATAATACAGAATTAGAATCACACTAGGTGAATATAAAGCTACACAATTATAGGTTTGCATTAGGGGTCAACCGATTTGTCGGTTGACTGATTTATCGGGCTGATATTTAGCATTTTTTCATCATTGGCGTCGGCGATAAGAGCCGATTTAAAGTCAGGCACTTCCTCTGGCAGCCTGGTGCAGCTGGAAGCCATTGAAGGACCCCAATCCAAAACACTGGAGGCGTGTCTTAATGTCAAGTCACCTGGCCTTGCAAGGTGATGTCTTGTGAGGCCAGGCGCCTTGCTTATGAGGACACTGTCCTTCCTCGGTCAAAAAAAAAAAACGCTTAAATGGAACAGACTTGCATCACGTGACCACAGCTTCCACAGCGGTCGCATAACGTCATGTGACACGGGAGATAATGTTATATTTTATACATGTAAGTTTCACCACAAATATATAACGAGCCTTGAACTTTATAAATTGTGTATAAATTTGTTAAATTGAGTTACTACCCACTAGCAACCGAAGCTGCAACTACTAAGCAACTAACCAACCATAGATAACTTCTCTGGATCTAAAAACACATTTTGGATATCAGCCCGATAGCAACAATTAGTTGATTTACATGTAAACTTGAAATTTGCCCCCGAAGTAGCTGCCGGCTTCTGATCTGTCGTCCTTTTGAAAATACCGCAGTGTATTGTGGGAAATTTTTGACCAAGGCTAGGCTACAAGACACCTCCCATGTATCCTTGCTCAGCTAGCTAAACGGCTAACAGAGAACACACGCCTCGGTAGAACATGAACATTGGAACACGTCTTGGCGGCTCCATCAAGGCGAGGTTCCTTGGCATTAAGAAACACCTTGGCAGTATTTAACTCTGATTAAAAGATAAGGCTTCTCTTCAGTCTATGTTAATACCCTACAGCTGTGTATTTAATGTGAATTAAAAGTAAAATGTGAAATAAAACTTAGCTGTGTGAAAGATAAAATGACCATAAGAACCGCCGGTAACTGGCAGCATGGTGCTAATGCTAGGCTAGCTTGTTGTCAGCTTTAGAGACCTTCTTAGCTGCTTTTTTAGCTCCAGTTTTATGAATTAAATTATTTTCCTGTGTGGAAGTCGAAGAATTTCACTCTGTGTGTTAGAGAGGAGAGTCCCGCAGCGTCTGCAGCCCCCCCTCCTGGTGGGAGGAGCTGAAGAACGTCACATGCTTCTCCAGGTCTTTCGTGGATGACACGGTGAACAGAAAACACAGAAAACGATTGCTATATAAATGCAGCTCTTTTTTTCTGTTTAGCGTGTAATCTGTGATCAGAAACAGCAGAGACGTGTTGTGAATTAAGACTAGTTTTAATGTGTACGTAAAATCTAACATCAGCAGTCAGTAACACTAGAGAATAGTTAGGGTTATTAATAGATGAGCGTGTCTAATGTTTCTCATACAGACTGTAATGTGCTGAGTTCTCTGCTCTTTCTGCTACAGACTCAACTGAAGATGGATGCTCTACATCAGTGATTCCTAACCAGGGGTACTCGTACCCCTAGTGGTCTGTGAGGACTTTACAGGGGATACGCAGAAAATTTTATATTTCATTACCCAGATGATGACAGCACTACCCCTGGTAAAAAAAAAAAAAAAATGCTGGGATGTGTTATGCTTAATGAATCATAAATGATAAATGACCTGCACTTGTATAGCGCCTCTCAGAGTAAGGACTCCAAAGCGCTTTACACTACAGTGTATCATTCATCCATTCACACACACATTCATACACTGGTGGGGATGAGAGGCAAGGCTGCCGAGCACAGGCGCCACCGGACCCTCCGACCACCACCCGCTCAACCTGTTGAGCTACTGCTGTCCCAATGATGCTAATGAACCCTCAAATAAAGCAATGCACAGTAATAAATGGTTGATAAATGACTAGTTATCTATTTAGGCCAACTGCAAGAGTGCATGAATTTTGTCAGCTTTGTACGAGAAGCTGCTGCAGCAGCGCGGGTTCAGGAGTACTGAAGCCGGGTAAGGTGGCTTATACGGACCTGATGTTAAACTGAGAAACATCCTCACTACATAATTCTGGTGAAAGTAATGTCTAATGTGCGTTAATGCCATTCATTTTTTTAAGACACAACAAACACACAAGCTTCTAAACTTTCGAACATCTCCCAACTCCGTGATCAAGTGTGAAGAGATTTCCATTCGCAGCTGGAAAACAAACACAGTGGAAAATAAATAAGGTTTGTTTGTACAAAGGTGAAATGAGGAGAAGAAAGTAGGTTAAAAGACAATGATTCATTAACAAAGAGTTGTCTCCTTCTAACTAACTAAAACGGCTTCAAATGACTAACTGAAAACCACTCCCTGGTTAACAGGGAGTGAACAAAACCAGTAGCCAAAACAACCGGAATAACTAAAGCTAAACCGTTACAGAAAAAGGCCACTTTTCAGTCTCCCAGAATGAAGGCTGGAGACAGGCTTAAAAACCCTCAGGAGAGGAAGATTGCGGAGTTGTTTCCGCTGTTGGAGCAGCTGCTGCTCTCCGTGGTCCTGGAGTGTGAGGTGAAGCGTACTCTGGAGCTGTCCCTGGTGCTGAAAGCTGTACTGTGGGGACCATCGGTGGGGACACGGGGCACAGGAAGAGCAGGAGGCAGAGGAGCCAGGAAGCAGGGGTCATCACAATGTGCATCATGAAAGAGGCCACAATAAGGCGTCTTAGGCTACGTTCACACTGCAGGCAAAAGCTCATCAAATCCGATTTTTTCCCCACATGCGACCCATATCTGATTTTTTATGACCGTCTGAATGGCACAAATGCGATTTCTTCAAATGCGATCTGTGTCACTTGAATATGTAGTACTAATTCCAACACATATTTGATGTTTTTAAAAGTGACTGCAGTCTGAATGGTCATGACGCATTACATGCGTCTCCTGCGTCACTTAGTCAGCGAAGGTGAGTGCCGTGTGTGGATGTACCTGAGGAGAAGCACTGACAGGAGGGTTCAGGAGTCTGTCTGGATATCCCGTTTTTTAGGTTTAGGAATTAAAATTACAGGAGAGCCTTAGAACGGGAGCGGGAGGTGCTACTGGAGTGAAGCGTTTCACTGGTCTCCATCTCCGTGAAGGGAAGGGGGTATTTGTGAGAGAGGGATTCTCCGTGAATGAATTAAAGTGGCAGTGTGTATTTTTCCTAGCGATAGGGGGCAGTAGATACCTAAATCGTTGCAAGAAAGCCGTATTTTTGTGTTGGAGTAAGACCTTACCAACAGATGCCCATTAGGGTCAAAAAGCCCTGGGGATTGCAATCATCAGATTCGCTTTCATCACTGGCAACAAGTGGAGAGGTTATTGTGTAAAACAACATTTGAGAATGATGAAAGTTTCATAACCGTTTGTTATGAATCAGTAAATGCATTCTGTACTCATGGGCTCCCGTAGAAGGAAACATGGTATCTAATATGGCGTCGCCCATTGACTTAGACCCAGTCCCATGTGTTTTAGACCTGATTTTTATGACTATATGTTATGATGCCACCAATATTTTTCAAGGCATTATTTCATTCCTTTTCAACAAAATTCTGATGAATATTTCCAGGAATTAATGGTACAAACTACACATTGTCTCTTTAATACCGGAACATTTCGGTGAATAATAATTCAAGGAAGAACGGCGTTTGACCGCGTCCCTTGGGGGCCCTGTGTGTGTGTGTGTGTGTGTGTGTGTGTGGGGGGGGGGGGGGGGGGTACTCCAAGAGTATGAAGTACCAGGCCTCTGATACTGGCTGTTAGGTCCCTGTATGATCGCCGTCAGAGCTTGGTCAGCGTTGCCGGCAGTGAGTCGGGCTTGTTTCCAGTGAGAGTTGGACTCCGCCGAGGCTGCCCTTTGTCACCGATTCTGTTCATAACCTTTATGGACAGAATTTCTTGGCGCAGCCAAGGTGTTGAGGGTGTCCGTTTTGGTGGCCTGAGGATCAGGTCTCTGCTTTTTGCAGAAGACGTTGGAGCTGCTGGAGCGGTTTGCAGCCGTGTGAAGCAGCTGAGATGAGAATCAGCTCCTCTAACTCTGAGACCATTCGTAAAAGGGTAGAATGCCTTCTCCAGGTCAAGGATGAGGTCCTGCCCCAAGTGGAGGAGTTTAAGTATCTCGGGGTCTTGTTCACAAGTGAGGGAAAGGTGGAGTGTGAGATCGACAGGTGGGTTGGTGCTGCATCTGCAGTGATGCGGGCGTTGTACCGATCTGTCGTGGTGAAGAGAGGTCTGAGTCAGAAGGCGAAGCTCTCGATTTACCGGTCGATCTACATTCCTACCCTCATTTATGGTCACAAGCGTTGGGTAGTGACCGAAAGAACGAGATCGCTGATACAAACGGCCTAAATTAGTTTTCTCTGCAGGGTGTATGGGCTCTCCCTAAGAGATAGAGTGAGAAGCTCAGTCATTCGGGAGGGGCTCGGAGTAGATTTGCTGCTCCTCCACATCGAGAGGAGCCAGTTGAGGTGGCTCGGGCATCTGGTCAGGGTGCCTCCTGGACGCCTCCCTGGAGAGGGTTTCTGGGCACGTCCAACTGGGAGGAGACTTAAAGGTAGACCCAGGACACATTGGAGGGACTTTGTCTCTCACCTGGCCAGGGAATGCCTTGGGATTTACCCGGAGGAGCTGGCCCATGTGCCTGGGGAGAGGGAAGTCTGGGCCACTCAACTTAGGCTGCTGCTCCCACGACCCGACTCCGGATAAACGGAAGAAAATGGATGGATGGAAGGATAATAATTCAGGAAGATGGCAGGAACAATGAGTAAAATAGTTTACAGTCTTTAAAACCGTTTCCAGCCCAAAACTGAAGATTTAACAGGCGTAACCCTGATCCTGTGGATAAACTGTCAGTGAAAACTTTCACATCACAACACTGCCGCTCCTGGTTTTGGCTCCTCTGAGTGTGACTTCTTGTCTTCTGTGCATGCGGGTCACTTTGGGGCCGTGAAGCATTCACACTGGAGAGAGTTTCTTTCTCATTTCAGTCAAAGTGTGGACAGCCACACCCAAAAATATTAACTCAAAAAATTGTAATTGAGCATCAAGGCCTGCAGTGTGCACGTAGCCTAAGGCACCTGAGGGCCAGCTGAGGGTCTACCACAAACTTATGAGTGAATACAATCTAAAGATATTTTTACAGCCACCAAATGAATGTGAAGATTACTCAACAGATAGTGGCATACATAAGTCTTGAGTTCGACAAACACGGTCTAAAGCTGTAGCCTGTAGTTTGTTCAACACACAGAGCCGAGAGCACAACCTTCACTTTGTGTTACTGAGAAGGAATGATGAAACAAGCCATTGAACAAAGCTGTAGATCTTTTAAGACTACGATACTTTTGCACTTGTTTTAAACAATTAAACATCAGATTTCCTGTTTTGGGGTAAAAACACAGTTTGAATGAGCTCTTTTATATACAGTGGAGTACAATTGTCCGTGACTGACTGCTGTGAGCTACATCACTCAGAAAGTTTGATAAGTAAAGGGAGAAAATAGACGACACTTACAGGAAACACCTTATTGTTCACTTTGAATGCATAATTCATTAGTGTGTTACCCAGAGAGGCACGGGCTGACTTGACAGCTGAACTGTGCACAGTCTGTGTTGACCTGCGGACCTGCAGCACATCTATGAATATTAATGTGTGATACCAGGACACCAAGGACACTCATTATAACACCAGGCCATTATTTCACACCTCCAGTGGTTTGAGCGCTGTAATCACTCGTGCTCGTAAACTGGAAAACTAATGGGATTACAATCTCAGGATGAGACGGTCGTCTTGCTGAACTGAATTTAGCTCCTCTAGAAATTAGAGGAAAAAAATCAAATGACAATGAAAGCTTTTGATTATTAGTCATTCAAACTTATGGTGCTTGGTGCATGCCAACACAAAGACAGAATGAGATGGAGTCCCACGTCACAGACAGGATTACGGACCAAAAACCAACCAATCTAACCTCCAAATACATAAATCTCATGATTTTAATGTGTAGAGCTATCCACTATCTATTGGTGTTTGTGCACATGACAGGGCACTGCAAAATGTTATAGAAAACATATTTCAGTAGTTATCTTCATACCTTTGGGTCTGGTGTTGTTTGAATTTTGAATGGATTACTTGCACCAGAACAAATTACAAACTTCTATTTGAAAACACCATCTGGTTTTATGTATCCCTGTAGCGACATTTGTGTACGAGTAAAATATTAAAACTTTTGACAGAAATTTTTA